>JALPQI010003955.1:0-84451 GCA_025490895.1 Thaumatotibia leucotreta
CTTGGGATTTATACAATAAGAATAAGAATAAGAATAGTTTATTTCCAAAAGCATTACAATGTTTAGTTACCAGAGGCCCCCGCACTAGGTTACACCTGTATTGCGGGGAACCGATAACAATTTTGTGTCTGAGTTTTGTTAGGTACATGCAAACTATATAATAGTAATAGTATATCAACTAAACACTGTAAATAAGTATTCCAGGGTCGCGTTTTATAAAGTTACAATTTACAATTTCGCTGTTTGCCTCTCTTTCTAGCCAATATGTGCGTGCGTTAGAGAGGCAAACAGCGAAATTGTAAATTATAACTTTATAAAACGCGACCCTGGTTTTTATTATTTTATGGGGGAAGCCTTAAGGGCATTTTCACTTTTAGGGACCCCCATCATGAAAAAGTTAACTTCGATGTCAGTTTTGTAACGACAATTAAGCAGTAAATATTAACGAGAATGTAAGTCATTTTTTTATCATTTAATCCAGAAAGAATAGGCGGTTATGCAATATAAAAATATGAAGTGGATTCACGTAAATATTTCATGCTTAATTGTCGTTACAAAACTTGAATTTGCCACTTTTTTCTACTGACATTGGCCAGACTTCAATGTTCAGCGTTTGAAGCGCTTAGAACAGTTAAAGGCAGTATGACTTTGTGCTTTCGCCTATGCACAAGGACAAAATAGAAAAAAAAACAAGTAAACGTCACAATGACAGCTTAACCATAATAAACATTGAAATCATTGTATACAATTTGTTTCTGAAGATAATAAACAGAAATAAGTGTTATTTAATTAAAATCGTTTTGATAATCGAATAGCAATGTCTCCTAAGCCAGAAATATCTGTAGCCGAACAGGAGGCTCGAGCGAAACTACGCGAAAAGTTTCTTCAAGGGATTAGTCAGCTGTACGGTAAGTTACCGGCTAATATTATGACACAGAAGCCTAGTTAATTCTGTTTATAAATCCGTCTCATAAGCTCTTGCTTGGTTAGTAACGCGGGAATATAGATTTCGATAATATCTACTGTCTCTCGAAGTCGGACAATGTTGTTAGGACAAGATTTTTAATGAGGTTTACGACAGTTGTTTATTTATAAACAGGGTGATTAGACAAGTTGCCAATCGCTAACGCTTAGTCGTCAATCGTAAACGACAGGCAGCTAATTGTCTGTCGCACTAATATTAAAGAGTGACAGAGAGGGAAAACTACGATACGCTACTAAGCGTTAGCAATTGGCAACTTGGCTAAGCATCCAAATCTTGGGAGGAAAATTAATTACAAAGTTGAAACAGTTGTTAATAAATTGATTTATTGATGGAGACTCATTATTTGATTCATAATTATTCAATCAACCAAAAAATAAATTACTCATGTAATTTATTCATACCAGATTGTCAATTTTATTATTCAAATGCATTTCTTATAGGGCAATCATGTACAATCCTTACATATGAGCAAACAGAGCTCAATGCAACATTCTCCGGTTGGCAACCTGATGGCACCGAGATGCTGGTTCAAGATCTGAAGACACCCACCAATACCATACCAAATGCACGTCTGAGAACACCTGATGTGTTAGCCATACATTTTGATGGAGATTTTCAACTGCCATAGTTTAAATTGTGTCAGTTGTTCTAAGAGCCGGCTAAACTATGAAACTGTTATTTAGTTAAGATATTAGCTATCTAAGTTACATTAAGAATAAAGTTCTTATAAACAACCATGGATGTTTTAAGTAGTTATTCTTATTATGTTGCAGGCCGATTTTAATTGTAAATTTTAACTGTAGAATGTTGGTTGTTGTTGTCTACTATTGTCATCTAAAAGTAACAATGCCGATGAGAGTTTGCTGATGAGTAATGACTGCACTTAGTGTATGTTGGAGGTAGTTAGGCATCTGACTTGCAAAGAACTGGAGAAAACCAAGTAGAGAATACCTTCAAATATTATTTAGAAATACTCAGTAATAGAGGTTAATTAATGTCCACATGAGGGGTATATACAAACACTCACGACTGAGTACCTACTGAGAATAAATGGTCTTCAGTCAAAATGATAAATACAAGAGTGAGTTATAGCTAAGTACTCAAGAACTAGTTAAATCAGAAGTCCGTTGACTTCGAAATTCGGCAGATAAGGCACAGTGTTTCGGAATTCTTGGACCTTGCAGCAGAAGCTATAGCCGTAGTCTATATTATCGGGATCCCAGGTCCCCATTCCTTCACGAGAAACTGAGAGCCAGTTAAAGTCGGTGTTGTTCCGACACTGGTCCTTGCAAAATGTTAGGCTTTTAGCTTCTTTCTCTGTGACCCAAGGGTTGTTGATGCCTACGAATGCAATGCCCAGCTTCTTTTTCTCGTCGTAGACAACCTGGAATTATTAGGAAGTACCTATATTAATCGAACTACAGAGGGCTTACCCTGGAGCAGAGATCGGATACCGGATTTTTCTCCATCCAACAAAACGGTTCTAATTTAGTTTTTTTTCGTTCTTTGGTATATGAATTCTCTGTTAATGGAGTAATTCAAAAATACATGTTAATTACCTACATAAAATATTGAGTGCTACATAAAGAGTGAAAAATATTTTTATTTTTTTTTTTTTTTTTTTTTATTTTATTATTCAATTTGTTTACATCGGCATTACAGCGAACCAATACACCGAGAAACCAGATTACTTATATAATAACAATAATTAAAGTATCTAAAACACATTAGATTGGACAACAACACACACAAATATGAATTTACACAGTTTTACATTTTATTAGCGTACAGTAGTTTGCCTATTGTCCATCATCTCACAAAACCTTAAACACTCTCGACACACATCTACCCATCTCCACGCAAACAAATCACATTCAGGCACGGATGTCAAGAGAGTATTAAGTAGCGAGAGAGCTCTTGGTATTGGCGCACTCCGGCGCGACACGGTGCGCGCCGCGGGCACCGCCAGCAGGGCGCGCGCACGCGGCCGCAGCGGCATGCGGGGCACGTCGGGAACACTCAGGCGCACTACACCATCCACCAGTTGGATAATATCGGACTCCCCGCGTAAAAATCGGCATACAGTGATGAGGAGGTTGTTATTACGCCTCACTTCTAAGGAGGTGAATCCTAGGCCACCGAGCAAGAATTTAGTGGGATATAAATAAGGGTAATATCCAAACCTTTTTTTATACAGGAACCTAAGAAACGACTTCTGTATTTTTTCCAGGAGTAGCACATATGTAGATTCATATGGATTCCAAATAAGGGAAGACGCCTCTAACTTACTTCGCACCAAGGAATTAAAGAGGAGCCTTATTACACCGGATTCATGAAAGTCCTTACAATTACGGAGCACGAAACCCAGCCTCTGGTAGCAGCTACTAGTAAGAGCACGAATGTGCTCGTGAAACGTAAGACGTGTGTCAAAAACGACACCTAGATCCTTCACCGAGAAAACACGACTAATAACATCGTTGCCCAAAAAATACTGCGCATGTATAGGAGCAGAACTTCGCCCAAACGTACAAACACAACACTTCGATGTGTTGAATGACAGCTTGTTATCGATACTCCACTTTACCACGGAGTTAATATCCTTTTGTAAGGATATGCAATCAGCAGCATCTTTCACACCATAAATAAGCTTGAGGTCATCAGCATACAAAAGACATTTAGCTTTACAGACCACAGATTCTAGGTCATTGACCATAAGGCTAAACAAGAGAGGTCCCAAAATGGAGCCCTGACTGACGCCCGAACGGGTGTGATATCGATCCGAAACGAAGCAACCATGTCTAACATATTGCTGCCGATCGCGTAGATAACTAGCAAACAAAGTGAGCAACTTAGGAGAAAAGCCAATATCGTCAAGTTTATTCAATAGGATGTCATTATCCACGCGATCGAAGGCTTTCTGAAAGTCAAAATAGACGACGTCGACCTGGATGCCGCTGTCTAAACCCTCCGAGATGGCGTCAGTCAGGATTAAAAGATTTGTATCAACAGAGCGACCAGCTCTGAAACCATGCTGGGACTCACAAAGAAATGGCTGAACTTGTGCAGATATATTACGATGCAATATGGACTCAAACAATTTTGCTAAAGTGGAGAGAACAATGTAAGCTGGCAAAGTGTCAGGCCCAACGGAACTGCTGGGTTTCAGTCGCCTTACAGCAGCTTCAACTTCTTGCATAGAGATTTTGTGTATATTGATGCAATGGACGACAGCTTTTTGTTTCTCTTTATTAACCAAATTCAAATCAAGATCCGGAACGTCTGGTAAAAAGACACTGGAAAAATATCTAGAAAAGGCTACAGCAGCTTCAACACCAGAAAACTGTTTCCCATCAAACGATACCTCGGACACAAACCCACCCTTCGACCTAAGACTATCTACGTGCTGCCAAAAGCAGCGTGGATCACTCTTGACTCTACTTTGGATCCTATCTAAGTAACTGTCATAGGCAAGAGATATTCTGTTTTTAATGTTCGTCCTAAGCAGAGCAAACTGTCCGTATACTTTTGGACACTTTGTAGCTTTCCACTTTTGATGAAGTTTAGCCTTGAAAGCAATTTCCGCAATTATATCGGCTGTAAACCAAACTGGAAAACTCCTTTTAGCAGACTTCGATCGAATCTTCCTGGGAATGCACTCATCGAAGATTTTGTAAATTCGATTATAAAACAATTCTACTGCAACATTGACATCTTCGGCAGAAAAAACTTCCAGCCATCTCTCTTTGGAAAACAATTCATAAAGAAGCATGTAGTCACCTTTTGCAAAGTTCCAGTCTTGTCGCGAATCCACATTGCTAGGATCAATTGTAGCCGAAGAGGGACGTGCTACACTTACGATAGGTAGTAAGATATCCAAAGGTGGGTGGTATGTATCACGCTGAGGCACCAAACCTCCTCCTCCAATTTCGGAGACGCTGACTCCACGGATACTCTCTGACACCAGTACCACATCTAGCATTCCCCCACGAGCATTCGTCACCTCATTCTTATCACATAAACCGCACATAGCTAAGAAATAACTGTAATAACATAATACATTTTGTGATGTATATAAGGGGTTCAAATTCAGATCGCCTACTATAAGGATTACACCATTCAGTGATTCTAGCACTTGTTCCACTTTTTGGAACCAACACATATAAATATCGTCAGAGGCACTTGGAGGAATGTACACCACACAGACATGACAGGCCACGTCGCCCAGAGCAAAAGAGGTCCACAAATCTTCTCCGCTTCGCGTTTCCAGCTCCGGCCTCCGGCGTAAGTCTAGCCCAGGGCGAGCAGCGACCAACACTCCACCTCCACGCGAGCCGGTGGCTCGGTCTCGACGCATTAGACTCCAACCCCCACATGAGAGCTCCGAATCTTCAATACCATCAGTGAGAAAGGATTCAGTCACAGCCACAATGTCGCAGTCCAGAGCCAACATGTTGAGCCTAAAAAAGTTCAGTTTCGTTTTGAGGCCTCTAACATTTTGGTACACAACATTCAGAATCTGCTTTGGTATGACTTGAGGGCTTTCTTTACTTCTGTACTGACTTCCCGATATTTTGTGATCTGCGAAATAACCAAGCCTTCACCCTAGCATTGTCAGGCCAGTTACTAGCAGTTAAGCAAAGATCGTACACTTTCGCAGGAGCACCTATTTTAAAAGATTTATATTCTCCTTTCGGCTTGAGCTCTTCAACTGTGAAGGCGGATTCCGGGCTCAATGTTTGCAGATACGCACGTACATCATCAGCTCCCGAGACCATGTTCCACAAATGAATGAATCTGCGTTGCTCCACAGCCTTTAGGGGGTTCACATCAGGACCTGCAGTGCCGCGCACTGAGGTAAAACGCCTCTTCCGGTTACGAACCTCCTGAAACTCCTCAGTTGCAGCTTCCTCTCCATCGTTGACGTTTTCAGCCTGCTCCAAGTTCAATAACTCGTTTGAGACAGAAGGTGCTCCGGAAGAGTTAGTATCATCCTCGGACGACGCTTTGCACGCACCGTGATCATTTAACGACCCACCAGGCAACACTTGAGGCAAGGAACCATCCTGTGTTACTAGCTTCAGTGATGATGCTCTACCTGCCTCAGGCTCAGGGTCACCAACCGGTGTTCGTTTCACAGCGGATTTTTTGCGCTTTCTCCTGGGGTTTGACTTAGTTGTAACGGTTTTTGTATCAGATGACGACAGACAAACATCGCAACACTTACAGGGCCGCGCTGACGCCGTTTCTAGACTTGCTAAACGCTCATAGACCTCCTCAAACTTCCCAGCACTTACCGCCAGCGCAGCCTGGTAATTCACAATAGTAGCCATAGCATCAGCTAGCAGTTGAGAGAGCGTGGCCATTTGATCTCGAGCCTGCTGTAGTTCTTGCGTCAATAAAGTCGAGCCGATTGCAGCGGGTGGCGGGGCCAAGTGTAGCGCTTCATCCATATTTTTACTTCTGCATGCAATATTCTTAAGGGTTATCGGTGTCCCGACTGGGGTATCACAATTACGACCACCCTTTTTAAGTGTTGCGCAACACACAGGGCACACCCACGTGTCTTTTTCTTCCGCTGTAAGTGTCCTATTGTTGCATTTATGATGATATAGTAGGCCACACGTAGTTACCATACACTGGATATACTCTTGGCCAACGGCAAACTCCTCATGGCACGCATTGCAGATCATCTCCGAACTATCGGCTCTAAATATTGTTACCTTAGACGCCATATTCGTTACTCACAACACCGCAGCAGTTAATGCAACAGTTCAGTTCGTAGCACCCGGCGTAGCAGATGAGTGTAGCAGATGCGATGACGTCTACACAGTAACGATACGCAGACTAATAATAATCCACATGCGCTGTCACCGCCTTTCCGTAGCCAGATATACCAGGAGAGCAGCAGAATGTAGTAGTTGGTTAGCGACTACAAACCGGCGTAGCAATTGGCGTAGCAGATACTCGTAGCTTATGCAGTGCATAGGGTGACGTAGGTACTCACACATGCAGCCGTGCGGGCGTAGTAGATACAGCGCGGTGAGTTGTATTAGAGTCCCGGCGCGCTACAGCAAATCACACCGCTGATAGGTTATGCGCTCCTATTATATTGCGCGTATAAATTTGAATTTTAAATTATAAATTATTGCAAAAATAATTAGCGCAGAAAGGTAAACACGTCAACACCTTGCGGGGATCCGAGGGAAGAGGAATTTTGATATAAGTACTGAGCTTTTTAGAGATTTTTTATAAAAACCGGTTCCGATCCCTGCCCTGGAGGTTGAAAATCGATATTTGGAACTGTCTTTGTCAATAAAAATTCGTCCAGTTATACCTTGTAGTAGTAAAGTGGCACTGGAATTTGCTTGTTGCCTTGGCGATCTTCGCGTAAATACATTTCATGCCCCACGCCGCTGGCGTCTTTTAATTGTGTGACACCCCATGTGCCCGTGTATATAACGGTGCTGTAGCCAACGGCAGCAATGTGTTCGCGAAGTCTCTGTAACATAATAAAGTTTTCGTCTTGAACGTCAGTGTTGAAGCAAATTTCATCGTCATATCAGCCGAAAGACTGCTGAACACAGGCTTCCCACACAGCAAAGAATCGCAAAGATGGCCACAATGACCGGTCCTGCGCCACACGCATACAGCGGACTCCTGCGACCTTCACCAGATCATCAGTCCACACCTACCTACCCACGCTGCGCGAGATTCTTAGCATTGCCCTTTGGGTGAATTTGAGCCTTCTTATGAGGCCCATTGTAAGCGACCACGTTTCAATAGAAGAAAATTTGCCTCAAATGTGTGTTGTATGGGAAGTACATGATGAGGATCGGCCTGTTAAATGTGGTTTGTGCAATCCGTTCTAAGTCACTTAGTGATTTTGTTTAGTTATTTGGTGGATTTGGCATCGACAGTTTTGTATGTTAAATCAAATTCACTCACCTCTTCGAGTACATTCCAGTTGCGATTATTGAAAGGCTCCCATTGAGGAGCTGCGTTTATGAACCAGAAGGACAAACGCTGGCCGGTGGCGAACACGAAATCAGACTTAGCAGCCAAGTGCCCGCGAGTGAAATATTTGCCATTTGGTACATTGATGTATTGGCTTGCATTTGCGCCAACAATTTTAGTGATGAGCTTCTTTTGTGTTGCTGGTTTATACATATTCTCGGCACTGAAACCGGGATACCAGGTGCCAGCTGTAAGCATAATTTTGACATGATGTTTTATTAACATACGAAGGATATTTAGCTGTAGGTTATTTATTTATTAAGTACCTGCTTAGAAAGCTACATAATGGAGTAAAATAATTCCCTGTGTAACAGTGAATATGATACCGTTCTAGAAACTACCACCAATAAAGCATCTTATTGCATTTTTTATGAAGGAGTCTTAAATGGTAACCGAAACATAAGGAGGCCAAGTCCTTTTGATTAATCCACTCCCATTAACACCAACAGATCACCTCAAGTACAAGATGGATCAAAAAACTCTCCACACCGATGCACCTATTCTGAGAATGCAACCGCATATTTCATTTGCTTTCACATTCACGAAATTACGGCATGATTAAAAAAATTATTCAAGTGAACATGGACTGCTGTAATATCGAATTAGTAGGTACAGTACCTATAACAGTGTCACAATAACAATTCACGAGTTGCAACTATGTGTCGTGCGTGACCCTGCGCTCTTCCCAATAAACGCATGATTAGGTATATGGCGTCTAGTGTTAGTTTGTGCTCTCACCTGACCACCTCGGTGGACGTGGAACTTCGCCCTGGTGGACGGCATCTGCGGGTGTCTGACTGTACTTCACATACAGAACTTCCCGGCGATTCTCGTCAAAACAAGACTCGTAAAGGGGATGTAACCGCTGGTTTACGGTGTAACCGACTCTGAAAATAATATCTCGATCATGCTTCGTTTGACGTGTCTTCTTTAAATTTAGTCTTCATTGAAGAACCATCGTCTCCACACAATAATTGAGGATTTTGAAATGTGATAGATAAAATATAGGTAATTAAGTAAAGGATTGTTTCACTTTTTTATTTTTTGAGTGTCGTGAGACTCGCGAGGGTTGTCTTTAAAACTTAATCTACAATTTGTAACATAAGAACGTAACGTTAAATACTTACTGGATAAGTGGGTGATTTTTATAGCATTTGTTGTTAGGGCCAGCGACGGTGCTTGGTTCGACAGCTGAATAGCAGACAAGGTCCCGAAACTTAATGGTGGAGTGGACATTAGCCAGGGACATACTGGTGCCCTGGACACATGTTGCAGTCTGCAGAAGGACGAAAAAATGTAAATCATATAGGTAACAAACAGACCTCCGTAACCACAAAACTATATCAAGTAGAAGGAAAAGTTCGTCGAATTGTATGAGAACCAAGCGTGTAACATTTTTCGTAGGTGCGTCAAGTGTATCTTTTAGTGATGGGCACAACATAAGCAGAATCGCTTCAAATCATGACTATCGATCATACTACTATCTCTTTCACTAGATATAGTTCTGTGTTCTTAACTAAGTATAGGTATTCACTTTTCACACGCGGTCAAATAGGCGCGGTCAAATGGCACGTGTCGGGTGAAACTTTTTATAGAAAATACTGAAATCTTACAGATTTTTAAGACGTTGACAGTGATAAGATAAGTATCGTCGGCTAACTACGTAGATATGAAACTCATTCTATGTAGTTAAAAAGTTCCTTTTATCGTGGACTTCTGGTAGTTTTTAAACGCTTAGAGCGCGAACGATATTTTCCGATTACACTGATGTTAAAAAGATTTCCACCTATCCTGTCAACCTGTGTTTAAAAAGTATTAGATAATTGTATAATTTCACCTGTCCCATATTATGTGACCATGATAACAAGATCAAGTTTTTGGTAAATACCCACCACTGTTTGCGGTTCCCCATTCAATTTGGTACCACCGTTTGGGACACCTTTACGGTAGGAGACGCAGTTGTTTTTTCCAGGGCAGGCTAGGGTGATCTGCTCACCAGCTTTTAAGCGTATAAGTCCTGTTCTTCCTTCCGGAGCTAAATAGTGGTCACCGCGCAAGTACACTGGTTGGTACTCTTTAGGATCGCCAAGGTCTCCGTTCACCTTGATTGTACAGCCTGAAAAAATAATAGGTTCATATGGTGCTTCTTTCTTCATTGTTACGCACTAGTGCGAGAAGTGGTTAATTTTTTGTCAGGTTCAAGACTCAAAACTTCGGAGGGCCACCTGTACTGAAAAACGTCGTACGATAGGTATACGTGCGAAAAGGAAATTCGTCGATTCCTTGGCGCGTGACAGAGACAATCCTCGAAATATACGAATTTCGATTTTCGCGGTAGTAGGCCTGAGCGCGCATTCGTTCGTTCTTGGGCAGATGAAAACAGGATTTCACATAGCAAAATGTTCGTTCGTCAGCCCACGAACAAGTGAATACCCGCTCAGATCAGAACACTAAATGGAAACGGGGCTTCAGATATCTTTGCTATACAAGCTAGCTCCTTACATACAATACGCAATTCCGTTCAATATGGTTTAAGATTAGGCGTCATTAGAGTAACAGAGACATTTGCGAACTTCGCGGTAGCAGGCCTGGGTGCTTAGACAAGTTGTCAAAGGCAGCTTACTGTATTTGTCGTACTAATATGAAAGAGTGACAGAGGGAAAACTACGATACGCTAGTAAGCATTAGCGACTGGCAACTTAGCTAAGCATCCTGAAAGCAACGTCGAAAGAACATGTCGAAATACAATACCATTTGAGGGTCCTGCGGCGGGCGGGGAGGAGCCTCGAACAGGGCTCGGTACTCGGGATGCCGCAGCTAGCGACAGTGCTGTCACCAACACACAGAGGCAACGCATTGCTGGTAACCCTAAAGTGGTTTATGTGCATAACTATAGCCCATTTCATAGGTATAACATTAAACTTTAGAAGGATACAGAAGTAGAAAATGGGCATTTTCACTTCTAGGGACACCCAATTAGCTTAACTCTCACAAAAAAGTTAACTTCGATGTCAGCTTTGTAACGACAATTAAGCATGAAACATTTACGTAAATCCACTTTATTCGTGTTTTTATATTGCAACGCGTATTCTTTCTGGATTAAATGATAAAAAAATATTTTTGTTAATATTTGATGCTTAATTGTTGTTACAAAGCTGACATCGAAGTTAACTTTTTTTCTCCAATATGCTCGGAAATGTTCGCATTAATGTAGCAAAAACGAAACGCGAAGTACCTTCTTATGTACCAGCTCAAATTAAAAAAAAAAGATTTTCATTATTGTACAGTTTTTGCGGCCGCGAAATTGTACTAAAATCCATTAATGTATTGTTTTTTACTTCTTAAAAACTACTTTTGGACTTTGAAAAAAATGCATACAGCCAAATTCTAAAGCCACGACCAAACGCCTGGTCTGGATAGAGCGAGAGACGGCGATCAAATCTATGGCCGTCTCGTTCTATCATGAGTTACAAACGCCTCGGTGTGTCAGGTCGTGTAGGTACGGTTTAATGAAACCATAGATATCGTTACTATTTTTTATGAACGACCATGCATTAAAAAAAAGTTTAGGCGGGAATCATAAGAGATTTTTTCTTTTCAATTGTTATTCAATTTGCAAGAAGAATTACTTAATCGATTGTAATAAATTTTGTTTTATTTCCTTGCATGTTTGGAGAAAAGTCCTATATGTGCCTCGGACGGAAATAGAATTTCGTGGATTCGTATGTAATTGTCGGCCTCAGCTTCGCTTCGTCCGACAAAAAATACTCATCCACGAAATTCGCTTTCCCGGCCTCTGCAATAATGTACTATTGTGAGAGTTAAGCTAATTGGGTGTCCCTAGAAGTGTAAATGCCCAAATACTAGGTAACTGTTAATACATTTAGGAACTTGGGTACAAGGTGGCCGAAAATAAGTGCATTCCCGCTAACTGTGAGGTTTGGTCCCCTTTTCTAATTAGGTCAAGTTTCAGATGTGATTGGAAAGTTCCATAGTTTTTGGAAGTTTTAAAAGTGATCATTTTCACACCTACCTACTACTATTTTGTACACCTACTATTTTATGTAAGTTCAAAAATTTCAAAATGATCACTTTTAAAACTTCCAAAAACTATTCTGAGTCCCAAAACCTCACTGGCAACTGAAACGCACTGGAGTTTTTAACTTTCTAGCTACCATGTATATCTACGTATTTAACATCGGGTTAAACCGGCAGCACATGGGAAGAGTTGTTTACAAGGCTGTACATCGTGCAAGAAAACAAATAATAATTTTAAGTACCTATTAGAAAAAACCCTTGCTAATCTTGCTAAACAGAACTCTGTAAAACGAAATATTAGAGTTACTGCTTATTTGAGCACTGTTTAAAATAAAATAAAATATCCCAGTCACTATTGATATAATTAAGTTAGGGACGAACTACTAGTATTAAGGTCTACCATAAATGTTAGTTGGAGATAAAAACTCTCTATCTTACAAAAAACCTGTCTCACCCGCGGTAGGTAAGCTTTAAAATTAACGTAATTTACCTAACTGTAACTAACGTGAGACTCTTCTCTGTTACTTACGTAATTTAAGTCGATAATTGCTCGACATGTTTCGATCCATTTAGAGGATCCTCATCATGTAGTATCTAAATGGATCGAAACATGTCGAGCAATTATCGACTTAAATTATGTGAGTAGGTAACCCGTTTGATAAATATTTAAATAAATTTACCTAACTTGCAAAAACGTTAAAAAAGATTATAAATTATGGTATTTATGGTACATTACATTACTTACAGTAATCTGATGAAGTGTTGATAGTTGATACTGAAATACACTACAAACGTTTTCCACCATTTGAATTGTAACTCCACTCACCCCTCCTTTATATACTGACAAAATATCTATTTGTAGGTAGGTACCTAGTTCATCAATTTGATGTTTTTTTCCTTAAAAACGGGTTTACCAATCAAACTATGAGCAACATTATTTTATCTTCCATTACTAATATTTGGGAAAACAATAGGAAACCACAGAACTTCCACTCATGTGATGTGTCATTCGTCAGTAGAATCCAAAAAAAAAACTAACATGGCTGAATTTTCATAGCATTTGAAGACGTCTCACATACTTACATACATATATATCGTGAAACACGTTCGCAGATATATTTTTACGTTAATACTATTAAATATCAATAAATTTAACTAAAAATGCATGTGAATTCAAGGTTTAAGGTTTTAACTTTAAGTTGGTGATAAAACTAAAAGTGTTCGAAAAGTGCGTGATTAAGGAAATAATGCTAGTTTTTAGGTTTGTTTCCTTTTTAATTAGATTCTACTGACGAATGGGTATAGGTACTACTACTCCTTACATATTATTATATTATATTACTTGATATGCTCATTTTATGACTACAATTTAGTTAATCCTCTGTCCGACAATCTTTGCCGTCTTTTACTACTGACAGTCTATACAAAAAAAAATTGGTAGGTATACCTAATGGGTGTCCCTTGTAATGGATAAATAAAATACGGCGTGTGGTGAGTAGTACGTAGGTATATTCGCAGACTGACGCACCTTAGCTTAAAACCATCTTTCAGTACATTGATATTATTATTTTACATTTTCGGTGATTAATAACTAATGACCAGTGGTCGGATATCCCGGTGCAACAAGGGGTGAATGACCTCAAACATTATACTAATATGGATATACCACGGGATTCCACAAAATTACATCCAGTAAAGTTTAGTAATATTTTGTAACGCAAAATAAGTCCATGTACACTCGGCGTCAAAAAAATCGCACCTTTTTAAATTCTCCTTTCGAGTGATCATAAACCCTATATTGTGTATGACAAGGTATGACTGTGGGGTCTCATTTTAAAGGTAATAAAACCCTCCATCAGAAAATTAAAATTTACGATCAACTTCAGTACGAAAAAAAAGAAAATTTGCCAGGAAAAAGGAAAATCGTTTATTTACACAAAAATTACAAAATTTTAAAGCATAACAATAACAAAAAATAAAGCTTAAAACTAAACTTAAAACCTAGTGTTGCCTCCTCTGGCCCTCCGAAGATCTGCCAAGCGGTCACTCATGGACCTGATGAGTGTGACGATGCTCTCTTGAGGGATGTTGTTCCACTCCTCGATGACGGCATCATGAAGCTCATCGAGAGTGACAGGAGCAGGATCACGCGACCGTACCCGCCTTTTCAGCTGATCCCAAAGGTGTTCGATGGGATTCAAGTCAGGACTCCTTGCTGGCCACTCCATAACGGTGATACCAGCAGCATGCAGGTAGTCCTTGACAATTTGCGCTGTATGGCTGCGGGCGTTGTCGTGCATGAACTGGAAGCCACGTCCAACAACATCAGCATAAGGGACCACATGTTGATCCAGGATCTCCGCTACGTAACGCTGAGCATTCAGGGATCCCTGGCCACGGCCACCACCAGTCCGGGAAACGCAGACAAGTTCGGTCTTCCCGTCGACAGAAATGCCGCCCCAGAACATGCAGGATCCACCTCCGTAGCCGACGGTTTCTACGGTGCAGGCTTCTGTGTACCGCTCCCCAGGTCTTCTGTATGCCCTTCTGCGCCTATCGTTGGTGTAAAGGCACACCCTCGTCTCGTCAGAAAAGAGGACCTTGCTCCATTGGGCGACCGTCCAATTCTCGTGTGAAGCGCGAAATCCTCTTCTGGCAGTCCGGTGCTGTGCAGTCAGTTGGGGGCCCGTAGCGGCTCGGTGGGGCATCAAATTCCTCTCTCGTAGTCGTCTTCTAATCGTCGAGACGCTCACCGACGTTCTGCGAGCTGCTCGAAGCTGTTGCTGGAGCTCAACAGCGTTGGAAAAACGATTTCTCAAAGAGGTCGTCACGATGTACCGGTCGTCTTGACGGGAAGTACAGCGTCGTCTCCCGGAACCACGCCTCCTGATGTAGCCGCCAGTCTCCTCGAAACGCTGTAACACTCGTCGCACTCGAAAACGACTGATGTTCAGATGCCGAGCAACTTCTGCCTGTCGTAGTCCAGATTGGAGAAGTGCAATCACTTGAGCTGCTTCTTCCGGTGTGGTGTCCATTTTCCGAAGGTTTTTTCTTGCTGTAGCTGTTTAGGTGTGTCCTCAGTGACGCCTGGATACTGAATGACCCATAACTGACCATTACCCCCCTCTTTTATACCCATCCTTGGGGCCGCAATTAGTGACCTGTTAAAAGCGTGCTACGGAACTTTTGATTTCAAACGCAAATTTTCCGGAGATCATTATTTTTACGATAACAAACAATACTCCATTTTAAAGGTCATTAATCGCGCTTTCAAATGATAGTAATATTGTTAGGGTGCAACAAATAATATATGAGCTATATTCGTTCAAAACAAAATTTCCGAGATGTGCGATTTTTTTGACGCCGAGTGTACATACAAGCGTTTATTATTATGCGATTTCGACAATTATTTCAAAAGATAGGTTATAAATTTTGTTTAATATTGACCTTACTACTACTACTACCAAATAGCCTTTTGGTATGAATATTCTTAAATAAAAGAGTTTAGCTTTAAAAATATAAGCTTTTTACTAAGGCACAATAGGTTCCACTTCTAGAAATTGTGAACGTAAAAAAAACAGAAGTATCATATAATACACGATTACCTACTTAAATCCGTGATCAGGATTAAAACAATATCCATACCCATTACCCAGCCTAAATTAAACATTTTAGGTGAGGTCTCCCGCAGATACTTAAACATTTTATTAATTTAAAGTTAAAGAAAAATTGTATCCAATAACCACTGAATGGTACATGGTCTTCCTGAGGTCATCAATTACTAAGTTAGAAAAAATATACCTGGTTACGGATTAAACATCCTCGTGTATGTAACATAAAATCAAACATTTTTAAGCATGAAGACTTGACACACCTATGCAGACACATTAGAGTAAATATATGTATTTTATGAAAGAATTATGGCTTACTAGGTTCTATAAAGTTAAAATAGCATATAATTATTTTCTCTAGATTCTCTATTTTCAATCGTTTCCTTTTCACATCTAAAATCCATTTGTACACCGAAAAAGTCTTTTCCACTTCTACGGATGTCAGTGGAGCAAATTTGTAAAGAGACACTTCATCAGATGCGGTATTATTTGAAATTTAATAGAGAATATAATAAATTAAGGTGAAGAATATTCAATACTTTTGTAAAGGGGCGTTTTCACAAACCGTTGTTCAAAACACTTTTTTTTAATTCGGACAAGTTTGGGATTGTTCGACTTAGGATCACGAGCTCTTTCAATCCTACTAGGAGAAAAAAATTGTCCAAAAATGTTTTTTTTTCCATTACGCTATCGTTTTTATAGACTTTGTATGGCGATAGCGTAATGGAAGAAATTAAAAACGTACGAAAATTGTGGAACAGTTTTTTTCACCTATCAGAATTAAACGAGCTCGTGATCCTGAGTCGAACAAGCCCAAACTTGTCCGAATTAAAAAAAAGTGTTTTGAACAACGGTTTGTGAAAACGCCCAAAGATTTCGTTTATGTTCGCAATTTGAGCTGCCTTTTTAAGTATACCTATCAGATCTATATTTTTTTTTTTCAAACTAAACCCGGGAATTTAGGTCATATCCATATTAACTTTTCTACTTGGTATCCCTTGGTGTTGCACCGGGATATCCGACCACTGCTAATGACCCACGCCATCTGGTTCATCTTTTGATTCTGTATCATTAAACTTTTGCACTCAACTGTTCAGACATTTTGCGTTTTAGTCATAGTGCTATGAAGGCAGTATACGAAGTAGGCATTTTGCCAATTATTTTAGTCAATTAGAGATTTAAGCCGATTGCACGTTAGGTAAACTGCAGTTTAGGCAAAACAACAAACTAGTCATTTTGCGTTCTAGACGATCCGCGAATAACCCCACCATTGTAATAGAATAAGTAACTAAAACGTAACATATTTTATAAATGTTTGGACAATCGTTCGTTTTATGCCCTCCTGAAAAACCGTTAGTTGTCTGTTACATCAATTCATATTACAACTCACGATATGTAGAAGTAATTCAACACATAAAATATAGGTATGTAATCAAATCAACTTGCTACTGTTTCTGTATAGCCCACCTAAGGAAGACCAAAAGTTGCCTATCGGGAGAAATAACTCGTGTATAAGCGAATTTTGGCATAGTTGTAGGGAATGGTGTTTTAAACCACGTACTAAAAGTACTGGTGGATAGGGGTGGAGCTAACGGGGGGAGGGGGGTGTAAAGGTCCTTATTTTTAATTTTTCGTAAATAACTCGTAAACCGTGGCTTGTAGCAAAATACGTTCTAGTACATAAGTAATCTACATAAAATTCTCTACAAAAAAAATATACGCATGTTTCCTCTGGGATCAATGTGTCATGAGATAAGAAAGCAAGAAGATGGACACTAAAGAAATAAACACATTTGTTTAAGTAGGTATGGCACATACAGAATGCTCGCGAGCATTCCAAAAGATTTTAATGCTCGATTCCTGACCATATTTAGAGTCTTTAATGTGATACAAAATTTCCTGGATTCGGCTTGGTTTCAGAGATAATCAACCTTTTTTTCGAAATAAGTTTTTCGGCGTAACTCGTCATAAAACTTCTTTTTAATTACAATTCTACCACAACGTGTTTTAATATTACCACACCTTTTGCCTGGCAATCAAAAAATGGGAATAAAATTGACGAAATAACCTGTCCCTAAAAAAATTATTAAAATAAATAATTTTAACAAATTGTTGTCGTGATAAAAAGTACTGGAAATGTTAAAAAGTATGCAAAAAGTCTAAAAAAAAAGAGAAAAAAAATTTTTTTTTTGGTGGTATTTGACATTAGGTCTCATAATCATTTTTGTTTATTTTGATATCTAGAATGCATACTTAAAATCTTTTGGAATGCTCGCGCCCGGGCGTGCCCTGTATACTTATTTGTAAAAATAAAATTCCTAATTATCTTCTAAACCTAAAATATTCTCATAATCATCGTCAAAAGATTTTAACTATGCATTCTAGACATCAAAACAAACAAAAATTATTATGAGACCTAATGTCAAATACCACAAAAAAAATTTTTTTTTCTCTTTTTTTTTAGACTTTTTGCATACTTTTAACATTTCCAGTACTTTTTATCATAACAACAATTTGTTAAAATTATTTATTTTAATATTTTTTTTAGGGACAGGTTATTGCGTCAACTTTATTCCCATTTTTTAATTGCCAGGCAAAAAGTGTGGTAATATTAAAACACATTGTGGTAGCATTTTAATCAAAAAGAAGTTTTATGACGAGTTACGTCGAAAAACTTATTTCGAAAAAAAGGTTGATTATCTCTGAAACCAAGCCGAATCCATGAAATTTTACATAACATTAAAGACTCTAAATATGGTCAGGAATTGAGCATTAAAATCTTTTGGAATTGTCGCGAGCATTCTGTATGTGCCATACCTACTTAAACAACTGTGTTTATTTCTTTAGTGTCCGTCTTCTTGCTTTCTTATCTCATGACACATTGATCCCAGAGGAAACATACTTAGATCTTTTTTGTAGAGAACTTTATGTAGATTACTTATGTACTAGAACGTTTTTTGCTATAAGCCACGGTTTAAGAGTTATTTACGAAACATTAAAAATGAGGACCTTTACACCCCTCTCCCCCCGTTAGCTCCACCCCTAACCACCAGTACTTTTAGTATGTGGTTTAAAACACCATTCCCTACAACTATGCCAAAATTCGCTTATACACGAGTTTTTTCCTCGGAGTTTCCTTCGTTTGGTATACTAGTAGCATTAAGTACCTACTAGGTACCTTTATGAATAAATGTAACATGAAACATGAACAGCATTTACATACATGTCTTAGGTACTTGTGCAACCTAACTAGTATAATTCTCGTACGTAGGTCATTTGTCTCTATCTATTATATTTATATATCGTCGCTTGGTATCCACATCACAGGCCTTATTGAACTTACCGTGGGACTAGGTCGATTTGTGTAAGATGTCCCAAGATATTTATTTTATTTATTTATGGTGCCGTCACCCTACAATATATAAAATTTTATTACATTCATAAATACATTCTTACAAAAAATAATTAAAACTAGATCTAAAAACTACATAAACCTAAAAATTACTGAAAATTATTACAACAAAAATTTTAAATTAAATAAATTTATAAATAAAAAAAGGGCTCTAGCCCTACCATTTATATTTGATCGAACAAAAAATTATAAATAACTAATCTACATAATGTATGTCCCTTATACCACTACCATCTGGCAAAGCAGAGTACGTAGCTAAAAGGGTTGTCGGGATACCTTACCAAATTATTAGATAAATACAATTTTACGAAATACAGGACTGGAGGGAAGGATTCGAGGATTCGAGAAAAATACCTAAATCTGATTTTCCATACATTTCCGCCTACTATATTTCAGGGTTTGTATGGAATACAAGTTTTTTTTTCTCGAATCGGATGTTGTTGTTGGTGCCATAGCAAAAGTTTACCAATATGAACGCAGAATGAACCTTCTTAAATTTTAACGGTTAATAAATAAATCACCCAATATAATCAACTTTTCGCCATCTAAAAGGTGTCTGGAAGAGACTCCTTTTTTAAAACGTGTAGGTTGCGATAAAATAAATGTACTATTATTTTATGCTGCTTGTTTACAGAGCCGCTTTCCACATAACAGGGATAGTGAGAAAAAAAATCACAATATTTACTGACGATAATAGTTTAGTTTAATAAATAGTACTATATAATAGTAGAAAAATCACTGAGGACTATAAATTGTCTAATGTACAATAAATCTTATACTATACATGTATTTATACATACTATTTCTAAGAACTGCATTTCTAGCGATAAATGTACCTAATAACGACTCTTAACATGTATACATTACATCAGAGGCCGGGAAAATGAGGATTTCCGGCCAAGTTGGTATATACCGGATAGGACGAGAATCCGTAATTAAAAAAAAAGTTACTTTGCAGGCCTAGGCCAGAAAAGTGATATGAAATTCCATTTCCATCCCAGTGAGTTACTGCGCCCTTGCGATAAGCGATACTTCCGAGTCTATTTTAAGGAACGTAAAGACAATATTTCATTGAATGTTTGAGAAAATGTATCTTATAGTCATCCTTCATCGACATCATTATTTCGCGAAGGTACTGCCAATTCACGTTTACACGTAGTTTTACAATCGCCATCAAATAAATATATCGGAGCGGTTGCGGTGCTCAAAAATATCTTAACATGAACTCGAATTCCATGGCCTTAGACAGCCAAGAGACACAACGATATGACGTCACATTAACGCCAGAGGGGCTACTACGATCTACTACTGCGATGACCTAAACTGAATCGCGATGTGTCAGTTCCATAGAATAACTGTCAAAAACTGACAAGCCGAACCTAAACTGAATCGCATTTCATATTTCATGGTAGCCCCCCTAGGTAATTGTGATTTTTAAGCGAAATTGAACTTTACGGCGTCCCGTGGAACGATACTCGCCCTACGGTGATAGCTGATAGCTGGGCGAGTATCGCCGTGTCTCTTTTAAGGTCTTCACACATTATAACGACTCAACCGCGACTCGACTCTATGCCAAATATTGTAATTTAAATCCTCATCATCAGTACTAGGATTAATTTCAAAAAATGATGTTAAAGTAGTGTACGACGAGTGGTCTACGCGTCGTACACTAAAGGTCAACCCCGACTCGTCGGTCACACATTGACCACGCGTTGTCCACGCGGCGACCATGCGTTTGCGACTGACCTGTATCAAGCAACCATTTTCATTGCCCACTCGTTCACGCCGCGTTGTCCATTAGTGACCATTGGGTAGATCAAACAGTTGACTACTCGTCGAAAGTGTGTGTCGAGTTGCTGCCGCGTTGGCGTGGAGTTGTTATAATGTGCGAAAACCTTTATTTACACGGGAGTGCCAATCTTTTGTTCGCCGATAGCTTCGTAGCTCACGGTGAGACCAGTTCCTACTGCATTGGCGTAGCTGTCGGTCAGTGCCGTCATTGGCGTCGTAGTTTCTGTGGTGATCAAAAGGAAATATAGGCCTACTAGAAGCTTGTGGCCCTGACCGCTTCGATATATCTGCTGGTGACTGTACTTGTACTGAAATTACTTTCCATTTCTCTTCGAAACCTTAACACACCCAATCCCATGTATGTACTTGTAACCATTCTGGCACTTTGTGCCCCCAGGGCAAGTGACGCAGCTCAATATCTTCATCTGCCTCCGAGGTCTCGACTTCGAAGTCTTCGAGTCAGTTGGGACGGGATTTGAGAAGCTGCTGTGATGAATTGGACTGGAGACATTGTGATCTGAAGAGTCAGCAGCAGGGTATGCAAACGCGGCGGCCAGGATCATCGCCGCGAGGAAAATTGATAGACAACGCATGGTTCTGAAATGTATGTCGAAAATTGTTACACAAGGAACGTATTAACATTGAAAGTGAAATTGCAACATCTGTCGTACAATTGGCTATGTAAAGTTTTCTGAAGTTATAAATATTATATTTTTCCATGATAGCCGTCGTCTTAAGGTTCAAGAAAATAAGGCTCTTTTATTTTTATTTCCTATAAATAATTAATAATATTTTTTTAAGTCAGGAAGGTAATGTTTGTGCAGTTTTATGGATGAAAGCCTAATGCGTTCGTCCGCAATCAGTAGGTACAATGAAATCACAGATTAAAAAATATAGGGAAGATTTCGTGTATTAATTCCCTTTTCAACAGGCATTGGCGTCTATAAATTTCTATGTCTATGAATGAAATAGAAAAAAAAACTGTCAACGTCAATCTGTCACTCGTGTTATTCTATCTTTTTTTTCTATTTCATTGTACTTGTTGCAGACGAAAACATTAGGCTCTGATCAGCCATAAAACTGAACAAAATATCATCTAACTCACTTAAAAAAGATCATGAATGAATATGAATGTATGAATATTTTCATACCTTTAGAAAACTTTACATAGCCAATTTAACTTTCAATGTTTATGACAAAAGCTCTGTATTGTGGGTTATGATTCAATTTATCGATAGTACTTCTACATCCAGCAATATGAGGACTAAGTACCTACCTACTATAATGAGAAATAAAAGTTATTTATTTATTATGATATGACCATGAAAACAATATAAACTTTTCAATCTTTTGACTGCCATATGTCGTCGAACGTGCCCGAGTCGCACCAACACAAAATTACACCACGCAAATCACCGGCCCTACCGCGAACTACGACATCCGCCAATTTCGGGGATTTTACTGTAATGACACGTTGGATAGAGTGACAGAGACAAATTCCCGAAATTCACGAACTTCGGTTCGGGTTTATTCCCAGTGCATGTGAATGGGACCGTCTTTTACATTATATCAAAAACGAAATCAGATCTTTGGCTTATTTTAACTTACATCCTCGTTTATACCATTTTAATTGTATTTTATTCGTTTTTGAACTAAAAAAAAGTTATTTTCCTAATATTTGGATAGGCTTAGGTCCGGTTTATGACGATATTTAGTAAGTAGCTGACGTTTTGTGTAACCCTCTGCCAAATGCCCCGTATAATAAAAAAATATAAAATATATGCATATATTTACTTACAGTTTAGCGTGTTTCCTTCAAAGTTCTCAGCTCGCAAGTGCAAGAGCAAATACCTAACGTTGGAATAAAACTGGTCAATCGTGTTCTTTGAGTGTTGTCATCAATTACTATTCATCATAGGGGAATTCCGTAAAACTTGGATCGTAAAATTAAATTAAAATACCCAGGGATACCGCAGTTTTATCCTTATAGACTTTTAAAATATTCGTCATCAACATCATACTCACCACAAAATGTTTCGTCTATTTAATCATTTTAATTACAATCATTTCGTCTGCCTCCGTAGCCTAGTTCGCAGTGACCCTACGTACGAAGTTGGAGGTTCCGGGTTCGAATACCGGCGAGGGCATTATTAGTGTCATATATTTACCACGAATATATGTTCCTTGGTCGCTGCTGTCTATGTATTTAGGTATCATATAATGGATAGATGCGTACTCGACATACTCGTATGCATCTATCCATTATACAGGATGACTTCAAATTGGTGATATAAAATAATAAAATGAATAAAACATGAATCTATTAATGGTTTTCAACAACTTCATCATCATCAGCCTATCTCAGTCCACTGATGGACGTAGGCCTCTCCTATCAACTATGCGTATAGACGCATTAGGAGGTAAATGCCCATAATCACCACGCTGGGCAAGCGGATTGGCGATCGCAGTAATGTGTCCACTATGATGTTGATGATACGCTGCTGCCCGTCATCAATCAAATCAAAGAATGTTCAGTGACACTTCAATCCCTTAGTCGACTCTTACGACTCCCGCGGGAAGAGTTGGGTGGTGACAAATGTATTCTTACTGCCGTCACCACACGGCCAACAACAACTTACTATCGGAATGGCAAATATGAAAACTCAAGAAAAAAACCGACACTTGCAAATGTGCTAAGATAAAATAAAACTATGAAAACGGATAAACTCGCGTATATTAACTAATTTTAACTTCATTCCGACGTTTCGAACACTTTACAGGGTTCGTGGTCTGCGGATGACATCATCATAGTTTTATTTCATGAGTAATCCTCGCGGTAACCGAAGAAAATATTGTGCTAAGATAAGTTGACCAAAATGTATGGAAGTGTCGATTTTTTTAGTAAGTTTCCTATTTTGGTCCTTTAGTAAAAGTTGTTCAAAACCATTAATAGATTTATGTTTTATTATTTTGTATTACCAATTTGAAGTCAGCCTGTATTAGGTATATCGTCGCTTAGTCAGGCATAATAATAGTTAAAATGAAACTATAACAATCAATTAAAATTTAAGTATTCCGTTTTAGTAGACTAAGGGATGATTTTTCAATCCTCAAATAAACCTATTCGTTAGTTAAAATGATCACCATCCTTTTCTTAAATCATCAGTAAAAAAAGGACAGAGCTAACATTTATTTGACAGGTATCGTTAACTGGGGTTTGAAAAATCAGTCCTAAGTGATTAATCAATTTTCAAAAATGTATTGTGGGACTTTAATATTATTAAGATATTGAAACAGGAACGATTTTACAGTTTTTGTATTTAGTATATGAAGTAATGCGTCTATACGCATAGTTAATAGGAGAGGCCTACGTCCAGCAGTGGACTATCATAGGCTGATGATGATGATGATATGAAGTAAAAAGTTCCCTCATGGATTGTTTCTGTAAATATTATGAGAACTATAAATTACTCAAAGGCTTTTAAGACATCATTGGCTATATGTCAATGCGGGTAAGTCCGGCATATTTTATTTGTCAGGAAAGTCCGTCATATGTGTCTTATATTTTTGAGTTAGGGGTGAAAATCAGTTGGTAGACGGACTTTCCTGATAGACGGTCTTACCCGCATTGACCTTATACATAAAATATTTTCACTGCTTTTCACGATTCACATAGGTATGTAGGGTCAGTGCGGCTAAGTCCGGCATATTTTATTTTGAAGGAAAGTCCGTCATTTGCGTCTTATACTGTTCAATTAGGGTCGGAAATCAGTTGGTAGACGGTCTTACCCGCATTGACCTTACATAAAATATTTTCACTGCTTTTCACGATTCACATATTATGTATGTAGGTAGTTTACATAAATCATTTTCACTGCTTTTCACCATTTACATTTGTACAGTAAAATCACAACCACTATCCATCTCTCCTCGGATCACGTACGCAACCAATGTTAGGAACGTAAATATAACCGCCGGGGCACCATGACACAGAACATGTGACACAACTGTGCCTTCGAGGTCTTGGCTTCGGACTAGGGATGTTGGAACTGCTGTCATGATTGTCAGAAGCCGAATGCAGAATGCCGTCAGAAATGGGGTGCGCAAAAGCAGCGGCTAGCGCCATCGCTATGACAAAGACGAAGATCCAACGCATGGCTCTGGAACACGTATTAAGAAACCACATTTAGTATAGTACCTAGGTAGACATTTGCAACACGTTAAATGGGTGAAACATAAATCTTGAACTAGTCCGATATGTATTTTTTCAAAGGCTACGAACAAATAAAACATGGAAGCCGCACGCCATACTAAGTACTGATTTTTCAATCCCCAGATAACAGTAACTGTCAAATAAATGTTAGCTCTATCCTATTTTGACTGATGACCAGCGATAAGGATGGTAATACTTTTAACTGACGGATACTTTTAACTGAGGATTGAAAAATCGGCCCTAAATTGTCTTTCAAAAGCGGGCCTGAATTTTAGTTGACAACGTCAACCCCTCTTCAATGCGTAACGGTAATTAATTTCAATATCAACCTATAAAAACTTAAACCGCCATTTAAAAATAGTTGTGATTGGTCCATCAAAGTTTTCATTGGCTATATTCTATAAACGAAAAGATAGCGGTATTAAGAAAAGATAGCGCTTTTCTTAATACCGCGCATATTTCGGTGCAACATCTTTGACATGCCCATCTTGGCACAATTGAACAATTGGTTTTGGGGGCATTTTTGAGCTGGCGTTAGACGTCCATGTTATATATGGTCGCAGCAAAGGACTATAAAAAAAATGAAAAAAAAAATCTTGAACTATTTGTGAAAGAGTTTTGAGTTGGGGTGTTGACAAAGGTATTTTAAAGCCGCGTTTTCACTTAGTGTTCTGATCGAGCATTCGCCTGTCCGTGTGCTGACGAACGAACATTTTGCTATGTGAAATCCTGTTTTCATCTGTCCAAAAACGAACGAATGCTCGCTCAGAACACTAAATGAAAACGCGGCTTTACTTCGGTCACGCAGCAACAAATATTTCAACGTTTTATTCATTCAATTGTTATATGTTTATAGATTTCGAAAACTATTCAGACTATTCACGAGCTATGTTTTACCTTGTATTTAAATACGAAATGTAAAACAAGAGTTTATTGTTACTTTACTTACTGTAAGCGTAGCGCGCCGTCACAGCTCCTATTCTAGGTCCACTAAATTAGGCTGATCGTCGTTTACTGTCTAAAGAAACTGGTCAAGCGCATAATGGACAAATTATCGAGGGCCTGGAATTGTGTCTGTAGTTGTAGATTTTGTGTTTTTACATTCCCCAAGCATTCTATAGATGGTTTATCTCGACTATTGTATAGTCATCATTTAACTGACATTTAACCTAATTACAAAGGTTTAAGGTCTACCTTAAGAGTGTTACTTTTACTAATACCAATACAAATACAATCTTAAACTCATTATTCATCTATATTTGTGTTGTTATCACTACGAGTATTTGACTAAAGCGAATTCCAGTAAACTCATACTTGTACCTACTATCGTACCTATTATTATGGAGATAAAAAGTTTTTGAGGTGACGCAGTAGAAATGCTTTTTAATTGGTATCCTATTTCTTGTCACATCATAGTCACCACAAAAAATTGATAAAGATGTACCGTTTATCGGTATGTGTGCAATTCTCAAAAAGCTTGTAATTTTGGAGTCAACGATGCCCTAGAATTAAAAAAAAATATGTTGGTGATACTTTTGATCCGTTGGTCCAAAAATATAAACAAGAATATGAGCTTTAAATAGAAAACTGTAGGTAGGTACTTATCCCTTAGGCGCATAGAGTAGGTGTATCTAAAATTATAGGTACGACCGAAATGATACATATCGAAATAAATAATCAATTGAAACTGTCAAACTGAGCCTTTAGTACCGTTTGGTAGCCAGATTTGGTAGCTGGCTGCCAAATGGAAAATATGGTTTCCCGCCTATGCTATAGCTATGAAACGGGAATAAATTTCCCACCTCGTAGCCGGATTTGGTACAAACCTAGTTATAAATCGATAATGATAAGATTAATAAGTCCCGATTTGAAGCCAGTAAGCTATTGGAATTTTATTCCCATTTCGAAGGTGGTTACGAAACCTTGGCTACCAAACGGTACTAAAGGAAACTGAGCAACAGGGTTCTTTGGGATTGATTGCTTATATAAGTAATTTCAGAAATAAAGTATGTGATACCATATGCATCTCAGGGTTAAGAGAACGCATATTCAGCCCAGCCTGAGCGTAGCTCGACATGCTCTTGGCCAGTTTTTAATACTTACCTCGTCAGTCAGTCTTGATAGATGGGTTCCTAAGACAAGATTTCTCTATCTGTTATAGTTTCCAAAACCTCCACACTGACCTATTTGGATTGATCAACCTGTATATCTTTGGGCTATCTTCGTTCTGTCGTAGATAATTGAATGCAAATTTGCTAATGTAGTACCTTACCTATGTGCCATTACCATAATAAGGCTCCACAGAATTCGATCTGGATCCCAGTTAATCTATATTCATCCGTGTAAGATTGGCCAGTAATCCCTACTCGGGGAGTTTGCGAGATTCCCTCAGAGAACTGTACAGTCGCCATCAGATATATCGGAGCTCTCAAATATCTGAGCAGTATCCTTAACCACTCATAGTACGGTCAAATCGTATATTAAACTCGCAAAACATGTAGTAAAGCTGCATTTTTGGTATGTTATTTAGACACCATAGGGCACCACATTTTGCAAGCAAAAAAAAGTTGTGCTAGCTGCGTTATACGTGAAAAACTGTGTAATTAAGTGTCTATTTTTAGTTTCTGATTTTTATAAAAAAAGCCTTACGTTTTTTGACAATATGTATCAGGTAACGTTTAAAGATGAATGAATAAATAAATAAATAAATAAATAAATAAATATCTTGGGACATCTTACACAAATCGACCTAGCCCCACGGTAAGCTCAATTAAGGCTTGTGTTGTGGGTACCAGGCGACGATAAATATAATAGATAGATACATATAGATACTTAAATACATAGACAGCCATGACCAAGGAACAAATATTTGTGATAAATAAATACACAAATAATGCCCTCGCCGGGATTCGAACCCGGAACCTCCAGCTTCGTAGGCAGGGTCACTACCAACTAGGCTACGGAGGCTGACAAATGAATGACAATGAATTTGTAACAAGATGAGATAACATGCATTACCATAGGTCTTATAGTTTCAGAGATTCGAGACTTCAAATAGTACCCTGTTTTGTAAACTAGATACAATTTTGAGTTTTGCTAACGTTTTTGGTTTAATATCGCCTTACCTAATTATGCTACGAAAAACATGAAATAATTACTTTATAGCGCAATTAATATTCTTATTATTCATCAATTATATTTAAGAGTAAAATCAGGTCAGTAAACTTTGTAATTGAAACTAAAAACGCGTAATTCAAAAGGCAGGTATACTCTTGGGTCGTCTCGTTCGTTTTTCGTCACGTTCCTAAATTTGTCCGATTCTGCTTTCGTCACCCATTCTTTATTCGTCACGATCGTCGATGGTCTTTCTCATCTTCGGTCAAATCTGTTGTTCGTCTTTATCTTAATCCGTCTCGTTCTTAACTCGTCATAATTTTCTTTCGTCATGTTCGCTGTTAAATCTATGTTTTTCGTATATTTTCATAGTCTTAAGTCGGTACCAACTTAGAATATGACCAAATACGAAACGACAAAAAACGATTGAGTCGAAATAAGAAAAAGGTCAACAACTTATTATGGTCAAAGACGACAATGACTGCAGACTAACTTGACGAATGAAGAATGGGTGACGAAAGCAGAATCGGACAAATTTAGGAACGTGACGAAAAACGAATGAGTCGACCCAAGAGTATACCAAAAGGCAGTAGGCCCGCTATGTAAGTTTTTCATACAAATCGCAAGTCGTGTTGCAAAGCCGCAATTTTAGTATATTATATAGGCCCTATAAGGACGTACAAAAATGCTTATTACAAGAAAAACAAAACAGGAATTTCGGCATAGGACGAAAAAAACTGAAAAAATATTGGACTTCTTTTACTTTTTGACATTTAATTAAAAAACTATTATCTTTTTGATACTGATTGCTAGAAAACTTAGAAAGAATATTAAATTTGAAAGGATTTGAGCTACCTTGCATTACCCTAAATTATATAGATTTAGAGATACGACATTTCAAAATGTGCCCTTCATTAAGTTAAGAAAATAAATGCATGTTTGAAGCCTCGTATACCCCCAAACTATAAGACTTACAGTAATTGTTATCGGCTCAATTTGTTCCAAATTTAATGTAGTTATTTTCTACAATTACTTTTTTTTTCTTAGCGCGAACGTTTTGCCAATATTTAGTGAATAGCTTTAACGTAACCTAAAATTTGTTTATGTTTTGATAAAAGGGCACTTTATGAAATGTCGTATCTCAAAATATATATAACTTACGGTGATGCAACGTAGCTTAAATCCTTTCAAATTTAATGTTCTTTCTTAGTTTTATAGCAATCAGTATCAAAAGATAATAGATTTTTAGTTAAACTTCAAAAACTAAAAAAAGTGCGAATTATTTTCCGTTTTTTACGTCCTATGCCCAAATTATTTTTTTTGTTTTTCTTTTAATATGCATTTTCGTATATATCTATAAGGCCTTTATAATATACCAAAATTGAAGCTTTGCAACTCGACTTGCAATTTGTATGAAAAACTTAGATAGCGGGCCTCCTGCCTTTGGAATTTCGGGTTTATACTTTCAACTGCAAAGTTCACTGACCTAATTTTACCCTTAAATTAAAGAAAATTAAGTGCGCTATAAGGTCATTATTGCATGTTTTTCGTAGCATAATTAGGTGAGGCGATATTAAGTCGAAAACGTTAGCAAAACACAAAATTTTAACTAGTTTACAAAAAGGGGCACTTTTTAAAGTCTCGAATCTCTGAAACTATAAGACTTACGGTAATGCATGTTAGCTCAACTTGTTGGAAAGGGTTTAGCAGCCTTACCGAACAAGAGGTGCCTTTCCCCACGGATGAGGTCAATATTTTAGGTTGGTGTACTAGCAGGACCTAAGAATACTCCATGCTTAATATCAGCTCTAGATCTTCTTTTGTTTCAGAGTTATTCAAGATAATGTAAAATATACAGGGTGTCGTTGAAAGTGGCATATTTCGTAAACTGTTCAAGTTAGATCAACCAAACAAAATTGTGTTTGATAACAATAAAATAAACTACAAAATGCATATTTTTTAACCTGCATCTTGTCTTTATTTTTCATAATAAAAAAAGGTTTCTTGTTTTTTTTTCCATATTTTTTTTTTATTTCACGCGGAGGTACACCTACAAAAAAAATATGCATACATAGCCACTAATGTCCACTGTATACATAAATAAAAATATTTCCGTAAATCATCGTGCGTCATGCCAAAAAAAAAATTTTTTCAGAAGTAGTCGTTACTGGCATACAAATAAAGTACCAGTGCAGTGTGAACATAAGTTAGTGTGTAGATATACAATCTCTCGACACTTACCGCACAAAATATTATTGACGTAAATTGACTTATTAGTACATTTGCTTTATAAAAGAGAGATAAATATTTGACACATAGTATTGTTTTCGACATTCGATTTGTTGCATTTTCTGTTGGAAAATAAAAAAAAATAAGTGTAAGTCTTGTGAAAAAACGTTAAAAAATATATGTGGAAAGAAAAAATGCATACAAACTGGACAAGAGGCTGATTTATATAGCATATGCACTAATAAGTCAATTTACGTCAATGATATTTTGTGCGGTAAGTGTCGAGAGATTGTATACCTACACACTAAAGGTACGAGTTCGCAGCCGACCGCAGGCGACAACTGCAGACGACGTGTCGCAACGACACTACTGGTTTCTATGTATTTCTATGAAATTCCCTCCGTAGTTAGCGACATGAAGCTAGCGACGCGTCGCCGAGCGGCAGACGGCAGTGTCGCCCGACCGCAGATCAGTAGTGTCGCTGACGCTCTGTATTTAATCATAGGACATGTGGCTTGCCGTCTTTTCTGTATAATAAAAGCAAGTCATCATCATCTTCTTCCTTTTCTAAGTAAAGACGTAAAAAACTGCGATCACTATTCTCGAACAAGTCAGACATGTATGCCAGTAACGACTACTTCTGAAAAAAAATTTTTTTTTGGCATGACGCACGATGATTTACGGAAATATTTTTATTTATGTATACAGTGGACATTAGTGGCTATGTATGCATATTTTTTTTTGCAGGTGTACCTCCGCGTGAAATAAAAAAAAAATATGGAAAAAAAACAATAACCCTTTTTTATTATGAAAAATAAAGACAAGATGCAGGTTAAAAAATATGCATTTTGTAGTTTATTTTATTGTTATCAAACACAATTTTTGTTTGGTTGATCTAACTTGAACAGTTTACGAAATATGCCACTTTCAACGACACCATGTATATTTTACATTATCTTGAATAACTCTAAAACAAAAGAAGATCTAGAGCTGATATTAAGCATGGAGTATTCTTAGGTCCTGCTAGTACACCACCTAAAATATTGACCTCATCCGTGGGGAAAGGCACCTCTTGTTCGGAAAGGCTGCTAAACCCTTTATTAGTCTTTAAACGTTTATTTACATATGATATCAAAAAACGTAAGGTTTTTAAATAAAAATCAGAAACTAAAAAATGGCCGTAAATTTCGCAGTTTTTCACGTACTACCCAGCTAGCACAACTTTTTTTTGCTTGCAAAATATGGTTTTATACTGTCCTATGGTGTCTAAACAACATACCAAAAATGCAGCGATACTACTTGATTTGCGAGTTTAGGGTTACGATTTGACCGTACTATCACTTGCTTCATGTAGATTTTGTTACATGTCATCACTCTTATTTTACATAGACAGAGTCTATCGCAAAAATCAAAGCAAGTGAGTGGTTAGCCAAGTTGCCAATCGCTAACGTTTAGGGTATCGCTTGGTTCGCGACCTTAGACCTTAGAAGGGAAAAACCGGCCAAGTACGAGTCGGACTGGCGCGCGAAGGGTTCCGTTCCATTATCAATTTATTAATAAAAAAAATACAGTTAAATCAACCTACCTCAAAAACTAAAGGAGATAATTTAATCAAACCAAAAATCGTTGATAGAGTTTATTATTGTGCATAACATTGATTTTTTTTGAAGGCGTAGTTTAAAAAATAGAGGGGGGACGACACATTTTTCAGACTTTGAGAGCTGATATCTCGAAAACGATTTGCTTAAATAAAAATAAGATTTATAAACCTTCATATCGTTTTCAAAGACCTTTCTATTAATACCCCACACGCTTATTATACAACTAAAAAAATATTTCTATCCCTCAGTTACATGTATGTAGGGCCCCCACCCCAATGTTTTTTTTTTACAATTTAGTATCATAATGCTGTAGCGGTTCATACAACACATATCGTTACCAAATTTCGTTACTGTAGCATTTATAGTTTCCAAGTAAATCGACTGTGACAGACGGGCAGACGGACATGACGAATCTATAAGGGTTCCGTTTTTGACTTTTTGGCTACGGAACCCTAAAAAATGCACCTTGGGGGCATGTTACCATCATCCGACACGAACTTCCCCTGTCAGTCGTGTGGCAAAGTTTACCGCTCTCGCATAGGTCTAGTTAGCCACCAAAAAAGCGATGTCTTCAGGGCATTTACATCTAAAATTGTCTGAAATAGACGCAAAGGCCAGTAGTAGTAGTAGCGTATCGTAGTTTTCCCTCTCTGTCACTCTTTCATATTAGTGCGACAAAGACAGCTGCCTTTCGTTTACGATTGACGATTAAGCGTTAGCGATTGGCAACTTGTCTAAGCACCCAGGGCTCTATTTTTATGACGTTAGAGTATTATATTCAAATATTTTTGAGCACTACCGAACCATTTGGCTATTTTTTTATTCAGACAACATAGGTGAAACATTAACTGAAAAACCAAACTTTTAAGGTATATAACTATAAGGTAACAATATTTTTTGTTATTTTGACGTCTAGAATACATAGTTCAAACTCGCAATGCTCACGAGCACTCTGTATAATTATATCCTTTTAGAATTTGTACAGATATTTTTGGTGGGTGCCCCAAATCGACAGGTTACAGGTATAAATTCCAGCCTTCTCAGGTACCAGGCACTCATAACTCATGAACGAATAGCGCCGGGCTGAATTTATTCTATTGAGCAACAGTTAAGTAGGTAGGCGTACTACGGGTATTACGAGTGGCATGTAACGGTTGTAATGATTTCATGATACGTAAATTCTGTCCGAGATCTCGGTATCGGTCTGTCTCGGCCGAGACTAAATAGTACATTACTATAGAGGACGGGAAACGAAGGGTTACAGGCCAAGTAGATATATCTGGCCGAAGGAACTGAGGCCAGATAGGAATACGCGGCCTGTAACCCTGTTTCTCGCCGAGATTTGTATAGTGCTTTTCTCAAACTTGCCATGAGATAAAACTAACTGATTTCGCCGAACCACACGATTTGATTTGTAAATAAACTAATAGTACAGTATCATACAACATTAAAAAAAAACATTCGCGCCTAACTTTTTTTTTAATCTGTTTGAGGTAGGTATCCTTTTACCTGGTGGTATAGACATTAGTTTTTAGGTATATTTTTTTTCTGTGGCTGAATGTCAAGACATAGTGTCAAAATTTGACGTTTCAAAACAAAAGACAGTTTGTTTGCAGTCCTAGGTGTGAAATAAATACATGAAATCTCTTTACATATCATCTTAGCATATGCCACCGGAAACATAATATTTCCGGGTTTAATTTAAAGTAAGTAACATCAACATTCCGTAGCAAGTTTGAGAAAATATACCTTAACGTAAAGTCATGCTCGCTCCTATACAGTGTATATCAGTGCGAGCGTGATAACCTTTTGAGTAAATAAACGCTAACCCAAATCTTATGAACTTGCCAGCGCATGGTAAGGCTCGGTTACAATTAGTTTCAAAGAATGACTACTATTTGCCTTGACTAAGGATCGATTTCACTAAACTTTTCCTTGAATAATAATGCTTACTCTCAGATACTAGTGTCATTACAATGAAGTTTTGACAAATCCTTCGAAAAGGTGAAATCGAGCCTAAGTGAAAAAAAACCTTGTCATGCCCATGACGTGTTAAATAAAACAAAAATGTCGAGATATGCAATAAAATAATTTTGGCGTATGACCCATATTTACAGGTATTACAGGTATCCAGGCCTTTTCAGGTACCAGGCACTCATGACATGAACGAGTATCGCCGGGCTGAATCGATTGAGCAACAGGTTCGCCGGGCGAGGGTAAACAGCCGCCGCCTAGTCTTTCACGCGAATGGGACATACAGATATTTTAAGCTTTTTCGAATTTAACTCATATTTGAATTCAATTAAAACTGAATTCCTTACCTTTTTTATTCAACACCAAGCCTTCACGTGAGGAAAATAGTAAATGTAGGTAAGTGTGTATGCGATTAATTCGGCGCATGGCGTGAAGAACTTGATAACTCTATTTTGCTCTTTACGCCATGCACCGAATTTCAAATGTCGCCAGTATTCACTGTTATTTTGCCTAAATAAAAAAAACGCAATAAAAATGCAGCTTTTGTGTCCTATTTATTCAATTGAGATTTCTGAACGCATTTACGGCCCTTCCCAATCCCCGGTCCGTGATAGTGATAATTTTATGTTTATATGACGGATAAAATAATTACATATACTTAGAAGAAAAATACAGCTAATAGTCCAAGAGCCAGTGAACCCTGAGAGTAACGGTCTTCCCGTAAGGTTAGAAATTTGTATACTAACGGTTTATGGAATTCTAAGAGCAATAGCCATGACCTGGCAGGCGTCAGCCCTGCACGTCATCAGGCCCTTTATTTTTTGAACTGTTAAGTAAATTGGATTTCAAAACTTGTCTCTGTAAGTTTGAAAAAGGGTTTAGCAGCCTTACCGAACAAGTGGTGCCTTTCCCCACGGATGAGGTCAATATTTTAGGTGGTGTACTAGCAGGACCTAAGAATACTCCATGCTTAATATCAGCTCTAGATCTTCTTTTGTTTCAGAGTTATTCAAGATAATGTAAAATATACAGGGTGCCGTTGAAAGTGGCATATTTCGTAAACTGTTCAAGTTAGATCAACCAAACAAAATTGTGTTTGATAACAATAAAATAAACTACAAAATGCATATTTTTAACCTGCATCTTGTCCTTATTTTTCATAATAAAAAAAGGTTTCTTGTTTTTTTTTCCATATTTTTTTTTATTTCACGCGGAGGTACACCTACAAAAAAAATATGCATACATAGCCACTAATGTCCACTGTATACATAAATAAAAATATTTCCGTAAATCATCGTGCGTCATGGCAAAAAAAAATTTTTTTTCAGAAGTAGTCGTTACTGGCATACAAATAAAGTACCAGTGCAGTGTGAACATAAGTTAGTGTGTAGGTATACAATCTCTCGACACTTACCGCACAAACTATCATTGACGTAAATTGACTTATTAGTACATTTGCTTTATAAAAGAGAGATAAACATTTGACACATAGTATTGTTTTCTACATTTGATTTGTTGCATTTTCTGTAGGAAAATGGAAAAAATTAAGTGTAAGTCTTGTGAAAAAACGTTAAAAAATATATGTGGAAAAAAAGAGAAAATGCATACAAACTGGACAAGAGGCTGATTTATACAGGGTGTGGCCTCTAACAGGAGCAAAAAATCTAATGGAAGACTCCTCTGACTGCCTCTAGTTATTCGCAAAAGGTCCCAGTGTTTTAAAGTTATCCATTAAGGAGAAACAGTATGTTAAAGTTACGACCTATGAGTGATGTATCTAGGTATCACAACATTGTACCTTATTAATGATTAAACATATTGGTAGTTCAGTGGACATAAAACTAAATGAGCTAAAAAGTTTTTTTGAACTCATGGTTTTTTAACTGGTTTACCAAAAAAAATGTTTTTTTTTGTATTACACCGATTTAACTTTTTTGGTATAAGTCAATTTACGTCAATGATATTTTGTGCGGTAAGTGTCGAGAGATTGTATACCTACACACTAACTTATGTTCACACTGCACTGGTACTTTATTTGTACGCCAGTAACGACTACTTCTAAAAAAATTTTTTTTTTAGCATGACGCACGATGATTTACGGAAATATTTTTATTTATGTATACAGTGGACATTAGTGGCTATGTATGCATATTTTTTTTGTAGGTGTACCTCCGCGTGAAATAAAAAAAAATATTGAAAAAAAAACAAGAAACCTTTTTTATTATGAAAAATAAGGACAAGATGCAGGTTAAAAATATGCATTTTGTAGTTTATTTTATTGTTATCAAACACAATTTTGTTTGGTTGATCTAACTTGAACAGTTTACGAAATATGCCACTTTCAACGGCACCCTGTATATTTTACATTATCTTGAATAACTCTGAAACAAAAGAAGATCTAGAGCTGATATTAAGCATGGAGTATTCTTAGGTCCTGCTAGTACACCACCTAAAATATTGACCTCATCCGTGGGGAAAGGCACCTCTTGTTCGGTAAGGCTGCTAAACCCTTTATAGGATAAAGTTAATTTATTGTACATCTTTAAAAAAAATTGACAGGCGATTACATTAAGCAGAAGTATATGACAGGTCAATTAGAAAATGCACAGTTGATGAGGTAAAATAAACTTCATCCTGTATACTCGAAATTTTTATATGTCTTCAAATAAACGTCTCGGAGTAAGTATGTGCAATGCCAGGCGGTTTTGAACAGCATAAGACCTTGCCAGGCGAGGAGACAGTTAAGTAAATTGGGTTTCAAAACTTGTTTCTGTAAGTTTGAAAATTTTATAGGATAAAGTTTATTTATTGTACATCTTAAAAATAAATTGACAGGCGATTACAATAAGCAGAAGTATATGACAGATCGAATAGAAAACGCACAGTTGATGAGGTAAAATAAACTTCATCCTGTATACTCGAAATTTTTATATGTCTTCAAATAAACGTCTCGGAGTAAGGATGTGCAATGCCAGGCGGTTTTGAACAGCATAAGACCTTGCCAGGTGAGGAGACAGTTAAGTAAATTGGGTTTCAAAACTTGTTTCTGTAAGTTTGAAAATTTAATAGGATAAAGTTTATTTATTGTACATCTTAAAAATAAATTGACAGGCGATTATAATAAGCAGAAGTATATGACAGATCGAATAGAAAACGCACAGTTGATGAGGTAAAATAAACTTCATCCTGTATACTCGAAATTTTTATTATGTCTTCAAATAAACGTCTCAGAGTAAGTATGTACAATGCCAGGCGGTTTTGAACAGCATAAGACCTTGCCAGGCGAGGGGACAGTTAAGTAAATTGGGTTTCTTAACTTGTTTCTGTAAGTTTGAAAATTTAATAGGATAAAGTTTATTTAAGGTACATCTTAAAAATAAATTGACAGGCGATTACAATAAGCAGAAGTATATGACAGATCGAATAGAAAATGCACAGTTGATGAGGTAAAATAAACTTCATCCTGTATACTCGAAATTTTTATATATCTTCAAATAAACGTCTCAGAGTAAGTATGTACAATGCCAGGCGGTTTTGAACAGCATAAGACCTTGCGAGGCGAGGTAAGAGCTTACCAGAGAGGTAATACAGTTAAGTAAATTGGGTTTCTAACTTGTTTCTGTAAGTTTGAAAATTTAATAGATAAAGTTTATTTATTGTACTTACATCTTTAAAAAAAATACAGGCGAGTAATCGCTAGTTAGTCGCTAGTAGTAGTAGAGTAGTTGCTAAGGGCGTGCGATTGAGAGGTGCACCTGTCCCCTCGCCTGGCAAGGTCTTATGCTGTTCAAAACCGCCTGGCATTGTACATACTTACTCTGAGACGTTTATTTGAAGACATATAAAAATTTCGAGTATACAGGATGAAGTTTATTTTACCTCATCAACTGTGCATTTTCTATTCGATCTGTCATATACTTCTGCTTATTGTAATCGCCTGTCAATTTATTTTTAAGATGTACAATAAATAAACTTTATCCTATTACATTTTCAAACTTACAGAAACAAGTTTTGAAACCCAATTTACTTAACTGTCTCCTCGCCTGGCAAGGTCTTATGCTGTTCTAAACCGCCTGGCATTGCACATACTTACTCCGAGACGTTTATTTGAAGTTATATAAAAATTTCGAGTATATTTATTTATTTTTATTTATTTAAACTTTATTGCACAAACAAAGAAAAATGTACAAATGGCGGACTTAATGCTAAAAAGCATTCTCTACCAGTCAACCATTGGGTTAAACAGAGATAAAACAAAAGTACAGTATACAGTATACAGGATGAAGTTTATTTTACCTCATCAACTGTGCATTTTCTAACTGACCTGTCATATACTTCTGCTTATTATAATCGCCTGTCAATTTTTTTTGAAGATGTACAATAAATTAACTTTATCCTATAAATTTTTCAAACTTACAGAAACAAGTTTTGAAATCCAATTTACTTAACAGTTCAAAAAATAAAGGGCCTGATAACGTGCAGGGCTGACGCCTGCCAGGTCATGGCTATTGCTCTTAGAATTCCATAAACCGTTAATATACAAATTTCTAACCTTACAGGAAGACCGTTACTCTCAGGGTTCACTGGCTCTCCAGCTATAATATTTAGCTGACAGATATATTTTATTCGGGGATCGTGAAACAGGCCGTTAATTAATCCTAAAAACTACCAAGTCTAAGCTCTGAATAGGATAATACCTACTAATTTAATGCTTAAGTAAAATAATATTTTATGGCCTAAGTCGAATGTAAACATTGCTGTGAACCTAGACCCTAAAGTTTTCAAATCAAAGGTCACCTGTGTCGGCCACTAGATATTTCATATAGCGAGTGCTGACCGCTGCCCTAGACCTGTCGTTGTTACTATTGCCTGCTAAATTCTCGCCTCGGTATACAGTTACCCGGCCCCTATTTCACCATGGCCCTGTGTTTCTATGCGATTTTGTTACGCGTTTTTTTGTTCATTACCATCACCACTTTATTTACCGTTTTACAAAAGCAAACGAGACTATTATGCCAAAAAATAGCAGACAAACATGCGTCTGCTACACGATAATCTAAAATGACTCCACTATGTATGCAGTTCGTCAATAATTTGGGAATGGTAATGATAATGACTTTGATTGTTGCAACTGAATAATCGCATAGAACTACCCGGCCCATGGTGACAGTTTACCGTTTACCATCGGAATCGGATGGGCCGTGTGTTTGTTTGCCACTAACATAAAATGTATTGCAAAACATTTAATATATCAGCAGTTATTAGCAACTTATTTGCGGAGTAAAATTACTATTGTCCCAGGAAACTCGATAACTGCAGTAAAATTCCAACACAGAACCTCATCTCAAAAACTGACCAAAATCTATACTTCATTTCTATACTTTGTGACAATTGTCACGACCTTCGCTCGGCCTTCCCTCTCGCAAATTGTGACATACACGCCAGTATCTCTACTAATGAACTACGAAAATAAACCTTATATGTCAGCAAGGCAGTTACTTTGACAGCATACTCGATTACCACTTTAGTTGCTGCTGGCGTGGTAGGCAGGACAACACATGGCCACTTTAGTGGTTCTTGGCGTTCAAAAGTTTAAAGATAAAGTTTAAGGTCAGTGATCAGGATCACACTTACGGATGATGCTAAAAGCGACCTCTATTATGAATCAATGTTTTTTATAGTAACCCTGGATCACCCAAAACACTTAATTCACTCAATAGGTAAAAAGCGAGTGCTGTTATAGCGATCGGAATAACCTTATCTGTAGTACGCTTGTCTATTTATCTTTGTCATATTAATTAATTGGTGTCGATTTCTATTAAATCTACGAATCTGTTTGACTCTTCACTTGAAGGACGTTTGAATAAGACACTGTCTAAGTCGTAGTGTTTTATTCCGTAGATAACTCATGGCAATTTTAACTATTACAATTTTACGTACATTTAGTATCAACATACGTTACGTACGTCACGAGTGCAGGGGACAAGCGCCTTTATGAGGATATCAATAAGGGTCGTTTATCCGCAACGAGGGCCGCAGCAGCTAGCGCAGAGGCCACTGGTGCAACCTCCGATGCAGCCATGGCCGCAGCTGAAGAACGAACCGGCACAGCCGCCGCGGGAACTGCAAGAAATATTTCTCATCACAGATCAAATATAAATACAAATAATTTATTCGTGGCAAATTAACAAGCATGACAGGACAAGACAAAACAGACAGATTCAGCACTTAATATTATACCACGAAATGGACTCGCCTCAGCATAATGTCGACCCGAAAGCCAACGCTGATCTTCCAGTGAGCCCATAGATCACATCATCAGCCTATCTCAGTCCACTGCTGGAAGTAGACCTCTCCTAATTCAATATGCGTATGGACGTACAGATGTAGTGCAAAATCCTTTCGACTATACATACTAGCTGTAGCTACGCCTAGGTATACAGGTCATTGTACGCTGTGTATGTAGTATGTAGAAAATCAGTATTATATTATCATTTTAAGTAAAAGGTCCCACTTTGTCGCTTGTCATAACCACTCGACATGCTTTGATTTTTGCGATTGCTATGTACTACTATAGTAATATAGGTAAGTATTGTTTGTCCCTTACGCTCACACAGACATTTATTGATAAGACCGAAATAGACAAACCGAACTTAGCGGCTTGCTAAGTTAGGAGACGGCCGTTTATGAATAAGGGGGTAAGAGTGGTGACACCACAGCTACCTGAAGCATATCAGTGGATAATGACGCTTAGACACGCTTTCCTGACAAGCTACGCAGTGGGAGGTTTTAGTAAAACGTTCACAAATATGTATCAGTACACATGGAAAGGTACCTTATCACGAAGGTTAAAATAGACCTTATAGGTATGTTCTTTAATAAAGTCAATCTTAAACATCGTGACAAAATGCCGTTCCGTGTGACACGTCATGTAGTTGATTAAACTGAAAAAAGTGAAATCTCGACCAATAACGTTAGTTTTAAAACTCTTATTCTCATTTAGTACCACCGTCAAATTTATTCAATGAGACCAATAATTCGATGAGATTTCTTACGGTTGCTAAAGTAAATAAGCCAGCACTAACCCGTGTATGACACCCCGGTCTCCACAAGGGGAAGAACAGTTGGCGCCGTAGGAGTGGATACAGCAGGGACCCACGCCGCAATCGATGCGGCCTCCACACCCGCCACAGGGTCCACACATGTTGCCTTGGCAACCCGTGCAGCAATTACGGACTGGCATCTTTAGTTATGTATTGGTTCTGAAATAAACAGAAAAATATGTAGAAAAAAACTACATCACCGTCGTTTTAGTAGCTGGAAGGCGGACAAAAGCTTCAACGAACGGTTATAACCCTCAATCATCGGTTTCCCAGAAAACTTATAATTGATAATTCGATATTATCAGTATTTCTATAGTTCTTACCTTGAATTCTGTATAAAAAAACTGCAAGAAACACAAATGTTTTTTGGATTTTTTTTGGATTTTTATTGAGTCTTATTACAAAAGGTAGAAAACAAATGAATGCAATGTGTCAATGCCATAGATCAAAGAATATTTTACTATTTGGATTAATGATTGAGTTTGGACCAAAGAGTTAAGATAGGATAGTACTTTGTATCGGTACATTCTTTCATAGACTTATTAATTTAATAGACCGAGTCTATTATATCTGTGGGTGACGCCAGCAATGCCTGTCAACGATCTTTGTTTGGCTATACTAGTGCACCTAAACCGCAAATAGTAAAAGTGATTAAAATAAAGCTTTTCATGTATATTTCTGTTCGATAAGTGCACGGAATGTGATAAAAGTGATGACTTGTGTGGTTCCATGGTGTAAAAACCGCCAGGGTTACCTGAATGAACAAAATAAAGACATTACGTTTCACCGGTAATTTAGTTTTGACTTGAATTTTAAAATTTCGAACCTTATTAAGGTAAAAGTAACTGAAAATCTTATTCAATATTTGTTGCCGGATACATGTGTGTAGTTTTGTGAATTAACCATTCGTATTTGCATTCGTAATGTAATTATAAATAGTGGGATTCAAATATTTGTATTGCATAGTGTTGTACTTAAGAGATCGATCGTGATATCGATAAATCTATTGATAGCCAACTCAGAAAATGAATCGATGTTTTTAATTTCCAACAGGTTTCCACAGGACACTGAACAAAGGCTAATATGGGTCAAAAATATCAAAAAGGCAGACGACTGGTGCCCTAAAAAGTATTCAAAAATATGCTCCGCACATTTTTAAGCTGTTGTTTCAGGCAAGGGCGTACCCATAAGTGATTACATTCTGACGTAGTACCCACCATATTTGGTAATCATCCAATGTCATGTCAACCAGAAAGTAAAGTAAGTTTAGTTTAATAATGACACTCATGTGATACTTGTGTAGACTGATTAATTATAAAGAAGCCATCATACGAAAATTGTTAGGTATGCTTTAAGGGATGATAAGTTCCGTAAAACATGTTATAATGAGGGTTTTCTGAAATGCCGTTCATCAGGGCGGCAGCACTGAGGCGTCAGGTCCAGAAACTTGTCTAAATTCTCAGAGCGCCTATAGTTTCGTGTTTAAATGATTTGTACAAGTTAATAAAATTATGTAAAAAAATAAAATGACCTTCTTCTAGTTGTTCTTTGAGGCTAGATAATTGTGTTTCTTAGCGGGACCTTACCGCTAAGTGGCGCCAACTAGTGGCATACGTTTTAGACAGAACACTTCTTATGACATTTGACATTTTAATTAAAGAAAATATTTCATTAATTTTGTGATTTTATTTTTATCCTAAAGTGTAGATTTAGTAATCATGACATATTAAGGATCGCAGAAGATCGTGATTCTGGGTAGGAAATAAGGTTTATTCGCACTGTTCATCGCTACCTAATTTGGTAAAAATATTATTATTGCCGATAAAAGCATACGATGAAGACTGGACAACACTAATAGTAATGACATTTTATCTAGTCAGGTTGGTAGCATTTGGTCAAGAAAATGGAGTCGGTGATATAATTCACGACCGAGTAGAACTACCTTGTTTGTCTCTTTTTCCTTATGGAATACATCCTGAGATGGTAAAGGATGACAATAGTTTGTTCAGGTATGTCTTAATACACGGAATCTTCCCTATATTTTATCTGTGCCCTAGCACGTCTTGTGTCTGACAACACAGATAAAATATATGTCTATGTCTGACAACAACTCGCGACCTTGTCGCAGCTCTTAGACGTATTATTTTATCTGTGGTTTAATTATGAATGACTTAAATTAGTCTAATGCATGGCATCATCTGTCTTGATAGGACACTTGACATGACCTTATAACATAATAATTTCTAGAATTTCTAGTTATTGGATGTAATTTTTTTTCTCAACCCATAATTAAAACTAATTACAAACTATAAAAGTGTTTAATCATTCTCTAAGAGATACGGTACAAGGGTTCTTGTTTTAAAATAATGAAACCGTCAAATAAAACTGATTCTATTGAACAACATAGTTTACCAAGTGTACCGGCAAAAGGTAAGAGACCTCATGAAATACCCACAAGATTTTACAGGTAAAATCTCAAACCTATTATTTTCTAGTGACCGTTAATTTTAGTTGTTTATAAAATGTGTATTACTCGTTTTGTAGAAAGTAAATCAAATAGCCTGCTATGCATTACACCTCATCCTAATGTTTCACTAATGAGTATCACCATTGACGGACCAATATCAAGTGACGATAGTGGAACGAGCAAAAAACGAAATAACGCTGTCCCTAGAAAAAACTTGGGACTTAAATATGGAAAGCGTAACCCGGCAAGTAGTTTTGCGAAATATTTTACATAAAGATTATTTGCATCTTTGTTTTCGAATCCAGGAAGTGAACTGGCTAGAAACCTTTCAGTTATATTGTTTGCAATACTTTATGCGTGAGCCTAAAAATATGACTTTACTTTCATGTCGAGAAGAAAGAAGAACAAATATTCCTTACCGAAAAAGAGAGTGTGCTACTACCAAAATTGTTGCCAAATGAATTAAAATTCCTTCAACTTGTAGCCGATGACGACGTGACTGCTGTAAGAAATTACTGTGAAGCACACCCATCCCTCGACATCAACTGCGTCAACTTCCAGGTCAAAAACAAATTCATTTTCGAAGTATAATCAATGTTGTAGGGCTTCATTGCCTAATTGAATCTCCTACATAAAGTAGTCCTATTAAAGTAGGTCTACTTTACGTTTTTTTCCCGAAAATTTGTAATAGATTTACCTAATTTTTAAAACGACTTAGTCAGTAACAGTAACAGCAAGTTTCTAAAAACCTGATTAGTTTTATTATAACAAAACTATTATTCATATACCTATGACCCATAGTTTTGAAAGGTTTTTGGTGTTTATCCAACTTATAATTTTTACTTTGGCCACCGTTGCAAAAGATATTTCTTAATAAAAACGGCGTACGCGTAGGTACTTGACTTGCTTATTAATGTTTTATAATTTTCACCTGGACTTTAATTAATGTATTAACACAGTTATTTACTTACCACGATTTCATTATATCGAATATAGGGTACCTCAGCACTTCACATAGCTGTAAAAAACGAATCGGAAGCAATGGTCGAATTTCTCTTAACGCAGCCAAATATAGAAATCGGTGACACGATAATGCACGCCGTTCGAGAGAACACCATAAAAATACTCGGTAATGATAATGAAGTTAAATACTGCCGCTGTTTCGAATAAAAAATAAGATTACTTTTGTGATTAACCCATTTTTTTATTCATGCGTGCATTTAGTGAAGCTGCTGGATAGTCAGAAGAAGATATGTCCAGGTTTAGAATTTGTGGGCAGTACTCACTCGGCAGACTTCCCCGAGTACTTGACGCCGCTGATGCTGGCCGCGCACGCCGGGAACTACGAGATAGTGGCTCTGCTGGTCAATCGAGGCCACACGATACCTCAACCGCACTCACCGAATTGCCTTTGCGGCGAATGCAAGTCAGTAAATTCTACGGTAATGGCTGGAATCGTACTAGCTAACCGCATTTAAATTACAGGCCTCAATACATTTTACGACTTTACGGAACAATTGGGTTTAGGTTAGTCACATATTTCATCATAGACCACATACAGACTTTCGTATATTTATCTGCTTTTAATTTTGACGGTAATAATTAAATACTATAGATATTCTTCTAAATTATTATTAGGTGCCCATCCTATTAAGAGCTTTTTTTAATAGAGTTTGTAATCCTCTATTATCTAGATACTATTAGTTCACATTACGTATCTTTATCTTGTCCTTTTCATATGACTAAAAGACCTCATTGACACCGGAAGCACCTTCACCGTCTATGTATTAACTGAGTGTACATTTTATTTTTTACATGAAGATGTCGTCGGCTGACAAGCAAAACTCACTATAAAAACTGTCACAACTCTTAGCAACCTCTTATGTCAGTATTGAATCAGAACTTAGATACGATCTCTATTTCAAGTAGGTATTTCTTACTAAGTGAGTTTTGGTTGTCAACCGACGATGTGTTTGGGCGATAGCGCGATAAACGCGCTGCCAATTGTCGGATTTCTTCGTTAACAGCACGACCTTGTTACAACTTGACATATCGCTCAAAGGGAGACCCAAGACACGGATGCTCTAAGGGCGAGCAACACGCGTTTGGCCTTGTACCGTGCAATATGCGCGCCGGAGTACCTGGTACACGTGTCCGCGGACCCCATCCTGGCCGCGTTCCGGCTGGCGCGGGTGCTGCGGGTCCACGCTGATGCCTGCCGGCAGCAGGCTGCTGCCTACTTGCAACTGGGGAGCCAAGTCAGCGAGTTCGCTGTTAAACTTATAGGTATTTTTATTTTATATGCCCATTCGGTTGCTTTACTAATTGATTTTATAACACTCGATTCATTCAGAATTGCTCGCCAGAAGTGTCACTGATGTTGGTGGGTGACACAATCAATAGGGTATTCAATCAAGATTAAATGTTAATTTCCATTGCAAGCATTCGTATGTTATTACTTACTTATAATTTGCATACGCAATATGAAGATTGTGGGGTAATTATAGACTTCCTTACTGCCGAGCGTTAAGTATGTATTTGATTCATTTCATTGCTTCATTCACTAGCGTTTACTCTACAATTTAGCATTTAATGTCTAATCGCTCCGAAGTAAAATAGTCACCGTGATGTTAACTGTCGCGTTAAATGACGGTAAATTGTGTCACAGGGGCTGAAATAACAGTATTAAGTCAACTCTAAATGATATCAATTTAGCCACAAGTTTATTCTCCGCATTATGTTAAATATCAAATCGTTGGCCTTTGCGACAACCGTTACTGCGCTATGGGTTGTGGTTTGCCCTTTTGTTAATCGCTAGTTTGATGAAATGAAATGTATTTAGTACTAAATAATATTATTGGTAAACCTAACAAATGGTAATTGTTACATACCTATAGAAAAAGCACCCAAACAATGGATATATACTTTTTCCTTTCAAAATGGTCAATCAAGCTGATAATTCTCAAAATTATTCTGATTAATTATTAATTATTTATTCTGTTGAATTAGGCATCACGATACTTTATTCCTTAGTCTTCATTGCAAATCGTTTGATTTCCTTTCCGGGCTTTCCGTAAACAGACGACCAGTACCTACCTAAGGTCCTCCGTTCCGAGCAAAAAGGATATAACTTAGCTTTTTTCATAATAGCTAGAATGGCTAGTATTATAGCTTCAATAGAAGACTCCACTTTCCAGGGCATTGTGAAGTTACTATTATTCATGAATATCATGAATGATTGCGCTATAATGACATTTAAAGGTTGCTGCCGAACTTCAGCAGAAGTGGAAGATGTTTTAAAGCAATCGTGTTGTCAGCGACGCACTCAGTTCAAACTGCCGCGGCTTCTGATGGCTGTAGACTACAAACAGAAGGAGTTTGTGGCGCATCCTAGTACACAACTGGTAACCGTCCCGTACTAAATGGTAGTACCTAATTATAATTAACTAATAAATAGGTATGATTTCACTATAACTCACCGTTCGAATAGGTACCTATATATATATATATATATATACACGGTGTTACGCGAGCATTGCGAAAGATTTTAACTATGCATTCTAGACATCAAAATAAACAAAAAATATTATGAGACCTAATGTCAATTCCACCAAAAAAAAATTTTTTTTTCTTTTTTTTTAGGCTGATTTAAATACTTTTTAACATTTCCAGTACTTTTTATTACAACAACAATTTGTTTAAATTATTTATTTCAATTGTTTTTTTAGGTAGAGGTTATTTCGTAAAGTCTATTCGTATTTTTTGATTGTCAGGCAAAAGGTGTGGTAATATTAGAACACATTGTGGTAGCATTGTAATCCAAAATAAGTTAAATGACGAGTTACGTCGAAAAACTTATTTCGAAAAAAGGTTGATTATCTCTGAAACCAAGCCAAATCCAGGAAATTTTATATAACATTAAAGACTCTAAATATGGTCAGAAATCCAGCATTAAAATCTTTCGGAATGCTGACGTTACACCGTGTATAAACATATTTTATTTTATCTAACGCGTAAAATATTTATTTAAATTATTAGCAATATTCTATATATTTAAATTATACCTAAATATAATTAGACATCAGAGACAAATGAGGACTACAAAAAAATTGTCATCATTTGTCACTGATGTCTACTTTCATTTAGGTATAGGTAATTTAAATTACAGAATATTGATAACAAATATTTCCTAATTCCACTTTACTATTACGGAATATCTATTTTATTGCGCCTTTGTTTAGAGACAAGCAATAAAAATCATAATTGACGTGTAAATCCTTTACTGGACATTTTATTTAAGTACAGCGTGAGATTGCAATGCTATCTTAATTGGCGCCAGGCCACGCAAAGATCGCGTGATATTTAACATCATTTAATATACAACACATCGTTTCCAGGTTCTGCAATCCTATTGGCTGGAAAACTGGTCGAGTTGGGACAGCAAGTCGATGATATGCAAAGGCATCATAATAACGAGTCGGATTTTCATTACGCCAATCATTCTATTTATGTGCGTGGTGAGTGTAGGCATAACGTTTCCGCAGGAAATTAAAGGATATTTTAGTTAGCTCGTTTACGTCTCCGACCGCGAAGGTTAGCAATCAGTTACTAAGGATAGATATTAAAAACGTCTTAAAGGCGTAGTAAATTTGTATTAAATTGGTCGTGAATGCACAAACCGACTACTGGCTTGGTTGTATCGTGCTCATCTTATTATTACTGAGTGAGCACGGCTGGGGTCTTATGGTCGTTTTGTCTGCCTGTGGCAAGCTTCAGCTTCTCTAAAAATAATGCTATTTTGATCTAATTCTTTTATTTGCAGAAATATTTTTTGTATATGTTTTCTGTAGATGATACTAGTATATTACACCCTTTTAATGAAGGACAGCTAGATATAAGTAGGTAACCACCTACAGGCGGATGATTCGAAATTTGAGATTCCATTGCGATTAATATCGTAACCATCAGATACTAGTCTGTAGAATTTAAATTTTAGCAGCTGGTAATACTTTTTCAGGTCACTGCATTTATTTGTAGATGACTGTCATACTGTACGTGTGTAATATCTTTTAGCTTAAAATCATGAGCTTTATTAGTTAATTCTTGAAGGGCAAGTATAAAAATTTAATTTACAACAACTATTTGAAATTCTGGGTGGCGATAGGTACTTATGATTTTTTATGATAGTGAGTAATTCCTTGGATAATAAATACGTATAATTTATAGCACGCAAGGTCAAAGCTCGTTGGGCGGGCGCAGTAGAGTGTTCCCACAGCTTACGAGCATCGTGATTGGATATAAAAGTACTTCAGGGTGGTGGGAGAAATGGACCATTTCAGCTGGCAGCCACCTGAGATGGACATTTTAATATTTATTCTGATAACTGAAATATAGTTGTAAAATGACTGTTGTATTAATATTTACCTCTATCCATTTTATAAATTGTGGAACTCTGTCCGTGTCTTGTTGCTATTTCACGTCTTAAAGTATTGAAACGAATGTTATGTGGTGTGTCTTGTTCCGATCAATAGTTCCCCAGCATAGCTGTTCAAACCTAGGTACCTATGTAACATAGTCTGATTCATTTCATTTAAAATATACCTTTAGATGTATATCTAGCAAGTAGCCCACTTAGCACCACTTGCACGATCCCGGGTTATATTAACTAACACGGGGTTATCCGGTAAGTCCTTATGTTTATACACTAAGTACCTGGTATTCGTGTTAGCGGCGTAATCCGAGATTGTGTAAGTGGGGTTTAGCTTTATATAATAAAATGATGTAGGTACAGTAGTGAGTTTTGAGCCTTGACATAGTTTTCTCGCACTTGGTAAGAAATGGGAATACAACCTCTGTCTCCGGTCACCTTGACTACTCCCATAGACTCCGCATCATAAAGCTTATTAAGCTCTCACGCTCACCACACATACATATTACATTTTATTTTCTGCGCTATGAGCCGAACTATACAGGGTGGCTAGTAAGTATACCGACAAACTTGAAAGGTGTATTCCTGAACACATTTTGAGGCTATAATTTCATATGAACTTTTCTGGATTCGGCTTAGTTTAAGAGATAATGACATGTTATTCAAAAAACTATTTTCATCACAAGTCACTGAAAAATGCCTGCACGATTAAAATTCTTACACTAGTAGTTTTCATCTCGACATACACACTGATTAAAGTTAGAGAAAATGACGAAAAAGTTTCAGAAAAATGTTCAACAAAAAAAAAATATCGAAAACCCTGAAAAAAAAATTCTTTACCTACAATTTATTACTGGTCATGTACAAAAAAAAACGAAATATCAAAAAACGGAATAACCAAAAAAAATTTTTTTTTTTCGATAATGACATATGTCACATATTTTTTTTTACTTCTTTTGTTATCAAAAATGCATTGGTAAAGTCTGTCGGTATACTCCTTCCCACCCTGTATAACTATTTACGTAGTCATGTTATGCATACAACAACTGCCTATGTTTAGAAGATTTCTGAATAGGTAGATATTTGCTTGTTTATTTATTTATACAGTCAGCACTATCAGCTGTACCTTATGTGTTAACCGGTACTTAACGTTAGTCATACACATTCAGGGATGTACTAACTAAATTGGATGTTACATTTCGTCAATAAGTATTAGGCAGTAAACCTTCTTGTATAAATTAGGGGTGGGCTTGGGGCATATAGCACTAGGTCCAATTGTGTGGTAATCGTGAGCCGTTTCAAGCTCCATCTAGTATGTAAGTGATCAGCAAAGCTCGCTCAGACAAGCACAGCGATACGATCAGCACATATTTCGGTACAAACGGCGCACGTTCCAGGTAGCCCCGTGCCACCGTCTCGTTAGCCACTACCAGATACCGTTGAACAAGCTGATTACCCACGCCACCGCCTACTTCGTATTCCTGGCCCTAGTCTTCTACATCTCTAATCAAGATAAGGCGAAACAGAAACGAGGACCGCCGAATACGGGTTCGAGCTTTATTCACTCTCGCTCAGATTACGATGATGATGAGATTTCTTTTCTAGATTAACTCAATTAATTGTTAGAAACATTGTAGGCCAGCGATTAGCGTTTGACGGTACTGTTAGCGTTACTCGTCAAGATTGCTTAGATTTTCATATCTCGCAAATAATAAATGACATTCGAGTTTGCGACGGACAGGCCCATCCTAATGTATAAACTCTTGAATCTTGATACTCTCAGAGGGATTAATGGATTCAGTCGCGCTTTTATTACTAGTATTACCTACATATGTATACAGATACAAATCTGGGTATTTATACAAGTTGCCAATCGCTAGCGCTTCATCGTCAATCGTAATCGGAAGGCAGCTAACTGTCTTTGTCGCACTAATATGAAAGAGTGACAGAGAGGGAAAACTACGATACGCTACTAAGCGCTAGCGATTGGCAACTTGGCTAAGCATCCAGAACCTTCATCACCTAAATATTTGATTGTTACCTTAACAGGGCGGGTTGTCAGCGTCGGTCACCTACATTGCCCGTATGTAAATTTTAGGCGTGGTCATTTTAGCGACGTCGAATATTATCTTATTTTACTTTCAATAAAGTATCACTTCGACTGCGTATGTACCATACGTATAGTTTTATAACTAAGTAATGGCCAGGTGCAATAAGTCCCTATTTATTGCTATTTCGCGAGCCCCTACCGAGCATTTTATCACTTAAATATCTAATATATCTATCCCTCGTTGCAACATTTCCAAGCACGGATCAGAAATATTTTTTGTCATCCCAGGTGCTGAGACGCCCCTGATGCTGTTCGTGCTGGGCTACGCGTGGTCCGCGCTACGCAAGTGCGTACTCCAAGGCGCTCGCCGCTATTTCTCTTACGCATGGAACATATTCGACCTCACCATGCTCGCGCTATTCGGGCTCACGTTTGCGTTCTGGGTGGCTGCACAGTATGTGGCCGTTAATGGCGATGAGGGACTGGGTGAGTAGGCTGAGTAGAAATAGGTGGGTACTTGCCTCGTTACTAATCGCGTATCGGTGGGTACTTACGCTAAACATCATTATCTTTGGATGAATTATACGTATACATTTGATGACTTTTCGTTTGGATTGTTGATGCAAGACTTGTAAAAAATCTACGCCTGTATTGCTCTCACCTAACGCCAATACTCACACTTGAGTGTAGTTGCTTCTATCTGTGATATCTTCAACCCTAAGATCTTTGAACTCAGATCCGCACTTTAAGTGCATACCATAAAGCCGAGACTATTCCATTCTCTGCACTCAATAATAGAGGTTCTAGACTTTTTATGTTTTCTCTATTTTATTATTGGCAGAGCGAAAATATTGGAATCAACATGATCCAACATTACTTGCCGAGGGCACCTTTTGCGTTGCAACCATATTTGCTTACTTCCGACTTTTGTCGTTTTGCCAGCTCAATTACCATCTGGGACCACTTCAAGTAAGAAAAAAGTGTACTCGTATACTTAGACATGTACCTACTTTATTGCCTTTCCTTTGCACATTATTAATTTATTTTTTGCATTGTCAAACAATGTCTATTAATTACCTATAATTATATAAGATTGCTGTGCCCTTGCAGGGTCCATATACATGGAAAATGTAATATGTGTGTAATAAATTTGATTTGATTGTTTCCCAAAACTTGAGCTATTTTGTCATAGTTACATTTTTGAGACATAACATAGTCATTTACGTTACTTGAGGTAATTATATTATGAAATCAAGTTTATATTTTTATCTCTCCACTGTTTGAAACCTATCAGTAAACCATTCAGGCTCTAGCACCACATAGAGTCCTATCTTTTTGTGAAAGCCAGGCATTTTCACTACCGTTACCAATTCGTTCACAGGTGTCACTGGGAAAAATGACCGCTGATATCTACCAATATTTAAAAGTATATGCAATAATAATAAGCGCGTTTGCTGTGGGTTTGGCACACTTCTATCAATATTACGATGGCATGGTGTATGAGGATGAAGCTGGAATGAAAACTGTACAGGTTTTTGTTTTACCTTGATAGCTTTTTTATAAATTTTATTGGAATATCTAATATTTATAATTTATTGCAATACCTAATATAATAAAACTATTATAGGAATACCTACAGCCATTTCGCCGGATTATTTAAGCACACGTTGATTTCCCAAAAAACAAACAAGTTATGCGAAATAAAGACACTTAATAGGTTAACATAATATTTCATAACAGGTGTCATCATTTATAAGTTTGCCGGACACTCTAAAGACCTTGTTCTGGGCGTTGTTCTGCCTGTCTCCCCTGGAGAGTGCCGACGTGATACTCGACAACCGAAACTCTTCGAGTCGCATTCCCCTGGCTCAGCACACGTATACTGAACGCATCGGATACTTTTGTTTCGGATGTGAGTCTAACATAGTAAAGTTAGTGTGGAAACAAGAAACCGTGAGTTTGAAAAGTATACCTACCACGAACTCCAAAGCACAGTCCAAAGTTCGCAAATTTCGGGGATTTGTCTCTGTCACACCAACGAAGGCGTTAGGTATTATAGTTGGAGATTTCTAAGAATGAACTTTTGGCAGTTATAGATTAAACCTTATTAATATGAGGGTAAGGCTAACCGTTTTCTCGATACTCGTAACGTCATATTTACACCGTGTTTTTATTTCCGTTAAATTAAAGGTAAGCTTATTTAGTTAAAAAATAATCAATTTCTCTAAGAAACTGCTATCTTAACTCTTACTGTTATTGAGTTATTAAAAAAATAAGTTAAATGACTAAACAAGTGTATTGCAAATTGCAACCTTTATGTGCCGTCAGTCACCTGAAATTAACTTTTGTGTTATTCTTAGGGTTCTCTCACACTTACCATTTCATTAAAGGAAAAAAAAAAATCCGAGTTCGAATAAAAGCTATATACCAGGAAGCTCCAATTAACGTACCAAGCAGCCTGTTAAATTTAACGGAATAAAAAAACACGGGGTAAGAGTATATGGCTCATTTCTAAAGTGTCAAAAGTACATTCTTAGGAATCTCCAACTACTTACAGAGTGCCGTGAGTGTTCGCGCTAGGGCCGCAGGAATGAATGTCCATACATACGATCCCGGTTGCGATCGTACTTGTAACTTATGTTTTTTTATACTTTCTTATACCTAATAAGCTAGTTAAAAAATTGTCTGACTAGTCCATCTCTCATACGCTACTCACACATAGATACCTCGTCAGTCCACACCCAAGAGCTAAATGGGGCTGTTTAAACCGTTATTAAGTGGTAGTTAAAGCACGGAGTTTCCACGAAATCAGTAGCCGTACCATGAGCTACCGCGGCGATATTAACGCGCGTTTACTTTCTATCCATCCCGCTCGTACTCGCGTATTGGCGCGAGCGAGCCGGGTATAAAGGTGCATGCAGACCAAAAGAGCATTCGCTGTTCTATCGCCCTACTCTACGAAATTCGATCGTTACACAAAAGTGATTCGTCGATTTCGTAAAGTGGGGAATAGAACAGCGAATGCTCTTTTAGTCTGCATGCACCTTAAAGGAAACGCGCGTTAATAACGCCGCCGCATCTAATGGTGCGGCTACTGCTTTACTCCTACTTATATTCGATGTCAGTGAAGTTAGATATTTAGACAATGTCTATAAGGGATATAATTCGAATATGTAGTGTATACCTAACTGGGTAAGATCCTGAAGAATAATGAACATCATTTTTAGGGTTCCGTAACCAAAATCGCAAAAACGGAACCCTTATAGATTTGTCATGTCTGTCACAGCCGATTTACTCGGAAACTATAAATGCTACAGTAATGAAATTTGGTACGGATATGTGTTTTATGAACTGCTACAGAATTATGTTAATATATTGTAAAAAAATAATTGGGGGTAGGGCGCTCCATACATGTCACTACGGGAAATATATTTTTTTTACATGTATTTGAGCGTGTGGGACATCAATAGAAAGGTCTTAAAAAATGATAAAGGTTTATAAATCACACTTTTGTTTAAGCGAACCGTTTTCGAGATATCCACTCACAAAGTCTGAAAAATGTGCCCCCCCCCCCCCAACCCCTCTATTTCTTAAACTACGCGGTATAAAATTAAAAATATATATATGTTATGCATATTAATAAACTCTATCAACGATTTTTGCTTTGATTAAATTATCTCTCATACTTTTTGAGATAGTTTGATTTAAATGTATTTTTTTTAAATGATAAATTGATAATGGTACGGAACCGTTCGCGCACGAGTCTAACTCGAACTTCGCCGGTTTTTTAATTTAAATTACTTTGGATCAAAACGATTCCCATGTTGTGATTGCGTTTTATAGATACATTTACATTTATCTGTTCCTTGCTTCCTTGTAATAAACGCGTTATAGTTAATCAGGTAATTAAATATATCGAGAAACATGAAAGTAGGGTTTTAAACTCCTAACAACCGAGTGATCGCGATTAAATAACTGTTCTTTTTATTTAGCATTAAACAGTAGATAATATTTTCATAGTTATTAGGTAAATTAAGCGAACATTAAAGATAGCTAAGTATGCAGCCATAAAAGGCTAAGTTAGCAAATAAACTGGAATTTTATCTTGTGGCTAAAATGTATGAAACAGTAGGTATTTGCCGGCGATATTCATAAATATCTGTCAAGTTTAGAGTGCCGTTGATCTTTGATAATAGTTTGTCCGTATTCGTCACATTAGAAGACACATAGTTAACATACCAGAGGATTGCCGACTTTTATGTAGAAGGGGGCTATACACAACAATGCGTAAGTAGGTAGGTATACCTTAATCAGTCCAAAGCAGGAGGCTTATGAGGGTCCCATTTCATCCATTTATCGTGCTACCCGTCAGTTTCGCACTTGCAATTGCACAACTTGTTAGAATGTGACGGCAACAACGACAAACGATTAAACACGCGACCATCATAAGCATACATAAGGCCATAGCTATTAGGCTATTATTTACTCTGACACCTACTGCTGAGGTATGGATTAATATTAGGACTATTCTACAGCAACTACAGTCTACCAATTTTAAATTTTCGGTTTTTACAATACTGGTCCTGCTAGATGCTACACAGGAGCCAATGTAACAAAACGGCACCGAAAGAAATTTAGTCGACTATTAAAGTAAGTTTAGGTATTTACCGACTAAATAACATATATTCATTCATTTAAATAGGTGCATCCTTCTCGTGAGTAACCAGGACTCACAGCATACCTACCTACATATATTTATTATAGAATGTATTACCTCGCCTTGTATACCTAAGAAAACAATAAACATTACTAATTACTGATATGATATATACGTAAGCATTTAAGTACCATAGCAGGCAGGAAGAACATTTACTATGGCCTGGGTAAAATCAGTAGGTAGATTAAGATTAAATAAGCTTCGGTTGCGCTTTATAGTTAGTTTGCATTTTATACATGTTTAAAGTACCTAATTATCGTTTCCAGGTTTCGAAGTTATTTCCGTGATAGTAGTGCTAAACATGCTGATAGCAACTATGTCCAATACATACCAACGAGTTATAGACAACGTCGCCACCGAGTGGACTTTTGGAAAAACTGAAGTATGTTCATCATTTATGATGACCAGACATCGTAACTTATTACAACAACTTTGGAGCACCATCGTTCAAATATCTATGAATATTTTCTAAGGGAAATGGTTCATATTACTCTTATGAACCCTAATTAACGATTGCAGCTACAATTGGGAATAAGATGCATTTAGCACAACAACGCTGCTTTAAAAATATCAACAAAAACAAATATTAAAATTATTTGAATTATTGGTTAGGTAGGTACCTTATAGGTACCTTATTAAAGAAAATGAAGATTCACTATCTTTAATGAGCCTAGAAGATATTATATCGTCATATTGAAATAGGCTACAGGCCGCTGAACCGAACTAAAATTGATAACTCTCTGCAAACCTTCCTCCTCTGATAAAGCCTTGTAGATATCAGCATGTATTTCGTAGCGTCCTACAGCTTTATTCAGTTCATAAATAGCTTTGTTTAGCATTATATACTTATAAATTTCAGATGTATCTGAACTACATGTACGAAACGACGCTGCCATCGCCATACAATCTGATCCCGACGTGGCACGGCTTCAGATCGACCGCCGACTGGCTGGCTAGAACTTTCAAGAGCAAGCCATCTGCCAAATGCTGTGCTAGCTACTGCAATATTGTAACTTATTCATAAACTAATAATAAGATTTACCCCCTTAGGGGAACGGGTCCCTTTCCATCTTATCAATATCTCTATAAGAACGAAACCGTATTCTCTCATAAACTATTAATACCTATTGCTATCAATATTTACTTCAATATCTTTTACATTGAAGCTAAATTCGACAGTAATATACATCGAAATGTTACTGTGAAAATACCAAGAGTAAGAACTTTCCACTACACTTACCTACCTACTTATATTGTTGGCACTGCAAAAAAATACAGAAAACTTGCTGAATAATATAGTATTTTTTCTATACATTCATTACCTCGCGTTTGATTAACATGAGGACATTATTCTGAACACCATAGTACGACCACGACTATTCTAATTCCTCGCAGAATCTTCTCCCTTTGCATTAAGTAATAAACAATAGGTATTTTGAAGCCCGCGATTTATCAAAATTGATTGTGCATGTGCATGTCTGCGGAAACATAACTACATACTTACAATAAATACTAAGTTTGTTGTCCAACAGAAATGTGACGAAGAAATCCACGTGACCACCGAATACGCAGCATTGATGTCGTCGCTGGTTCAAAGATACTTCAGGGACAAGCGCTTAGCATTACAAGAGAATATAGCGGGTGAGCGCAAGTTAGATGCACTGCGTCGAGAGCTGGTCTCTATAAAATCTTTGCTCGGTAACTTACAGAGAGTTACAAGTGATGTACAATAAATATTAACCCGTTTAAGTGTATTTTTATCAATCACACAATTTAACTTAACCCCAATTTTAGCAAAGTTTGTAAGTATCCACTATGGTATTTAATAAGTAAGCCCGGCCCGGTTACAAGCGATATTTATGCCTGCAGTTAATTTGTGCAGGTTGGGTTACTACCGGCACAAAGTACCCAAATAAGTACTTAAACTAAATAATCTCTGCTACCGGTTATGTGTAGGTAGGCTACGGAGGCCGTGTAATACATTTAGGCACTTATCGCGTTTTATCATAAGTATAATTTCAATTTCAGTTCGCCATCGGTAGATCACTTGCCCATTTGTTGTGTGTAAATCGAATACGGGATATTATTAACCTTATAAATGCTATAGTCCAATATTGTATACAGGGTGGTCCATTCAAATCGGTCAGTATGGGAAAGTCTGAAACTATAAGACATACCAAGAGGTGTTCTTACATGAAAACAATAAATTCCATTCATATTAGACATCGTGTTTCTTAGAGACATTTACTGCTTAAGACCCGCACAAACGATGTATGTTATTTTACACGACAAATAGTGTATGTTTATTTTTTTTTTTTCAAATATCCGGGTTCCATTCCCTAGCCGGGTAGTTTTTTTTTTTTTGAAATGTATGAATGCAGTTTTTCGTTTTATCAAAATTGGTGTCATGGTTCCTAAGAACAAATCTTCGTTATAGTTTCAGACTTTCCCATACTGACCGATTTGAATGGGCCACCCTGTATAACAATTTACAACTCATTTTGCTGCATTCTGAAAAAGACAACAAAACTTCATAATATAACTTCGAAAACTTTCAAACAAAACGTTACTTAGATAAATTATTTAATAAGCTGATTTGTTCCACAGTAGTTTTTAACCCTTTGAACGCCAAGAACTACTAAGGTCGTATGTTGTCATGCCTACCACGCCAGCAGCAACTAAAGTGGCCATCTAGCACAGAACTAAGATGACAAAGAAAGATCGACAACAATTAAAAGCGTAACCAAAAACGAAACGCAAGTGTGTGCGTAAATTTGTCTATGTGTGGTCAGGAATAGGGTTGCCTATTACAAAAGAGCAATTATCTATCGATGTTTGACTGTTTTATCTTTATCGACAACATGGTATTTTTTATCTTCGTTTTTTTGCTACAAGTTTTAAAGTACAATGTGAATTGAGGGTGTCGAATTACAAATTGCAAACGTGTGTGAACTTATTATTAGGTATGTTTATCGAACGAATATCGATATTGGTAGTTCAACATTTAGTCAAGCTCTAGCGTAGCGTGACAATTTATATTTTTACACAAAATATCCTTTAATATTAACTATTGTGATAAATTATTAGCGCACAGTAATAGGATAACTAACAAGTAATGCTAGAAAGTGATAACTTACACGATTTATGCTACTAAATCGACTAAATATCGCTTGAAAACAATCAACCGGCAAATCATATTTACCCGTGAAACGAGTGTTTGTCGTAATTTCTTCGGTGGGTAACAGGGCAATCCTTTACACTACACGATACCATATCGGTTTAATTGTTTGTGTAAATTTAATTCTTACTAGAATTAAATATAAAATCACTTTTAAATAACAGTCTCCGTCGAGAAGGCTGATACGGCTGATATGTCACTTCGAAAGTGGGTACGCTTTTGGGATTGTTTTCTATCTCTTTTGCACTCGTGTAATAGTCATATGACGGGTGGCTTCCCTTTCGCACGCTTCCTTTCTCTATTAAGCGCTAGCGCGGATTCTAACTTTATGCCATCTAGTATGGTGTTAAAGTAACTGTCTTGCTGACAGATGAGGTTTATGTTCCTTTTTCATTAGTAAGAGATATTTTCGAATATGCCACATTTTTATGAGAGAGGAAAGGCGTTTAGATTGCAATAAATGATCTTTAGTTATATTTAATGACTCAAGACAGGTACAGTCACGTCTAATAATATGTATACATTTCGAAACGTATATCGAGGGCATAAGGGTCAAAATCGTATACATATTATTAGAGCCGACCGTAGGTACGTAAAGTGCATGAATGATTGGTTACCTAAGACATATGTTATGAGTTTTGATAAGTCGTCAAAAAACAATTTCACAATGAAACTCTGTAAACACCTTAGCTTATTAATTAAAAAACAAAGTTCAATTATAAAAACGTTATAATTACCAATATGCATAATTGTTGGAAACGAAGGAATACATGTATAATGTGCCTATTAAAATCGACATTTAAATATGTTTGTGTTAAAAAGTCTAACCTACTGTGTACAAGTTGACGATAGGTACATGTAATTGAAGGCTGAAGCGACAACACCGATATTGTGTAGGTATATTTAACATTTACATTATAATTACATTGGTTTAAATTTAAACTATCGTTAATAATCAACAAGTGCATGAACTTATGTATTTATCTACGTTTAGGTATAAGGCAGAAGGAATATAATTCCCTCTATGTTTTGAACTTAATCTATGATTGATAATGTTCGGAAGCAATGAAAATTCTGAGTATACATAATTATTCCATTATAAATACTATCGACAATACCAAGTGGCAACTGACATCGTAATCATAATGCGATCTCTCTGCCTTGTCTAAAGTGTAAGAATTATGCCGCAGTTGCCAGTGGGTATTGCTCACATTCTAACCATCCCATCCATGAAGACACAACCCTCGCCTTATATTTCCGTTGATACTAATTTGAGTAATTATTGCGTAAATAATAGTGAGGTGCACCTTCATGAATGACAATAGGTTAAGGTTAGATGAGCTATAACATCCTTGGGATGAATTCTAGTACTTTAGAAATAGGGCTACATTTCAGCCTCAACGTAGTTGTATCGCTCATGATCGCTCCATGATTGCAATGGCCCTTACAGACTTTACCTACCTATTACCTAATTAAGCCCTCGTATGTGTCCTGTCAAATTAGGTTACTGAAAAAGTGACCTTGACACTTAAAACAATAAATTGAAATATTAATAGCTATTTTATTAATGTCTACACTTCATAACTAAAGTAAATTTCTCCTAATTCTAGGCAATGAGTGCAATCAGATAAGCTTTTTCATCTGCAAGTAATAATAATAAGGCCAGGCAGACATGTTCCGGTTATACACTTGGTCTGTATATGTAAAACTTGCAACCTGTTAAACGGCAACATCCGTTAAACGTAACGTGAACAAGTGTCAAAAATAATAGTTTTTCGTGAAGTAACATACAACGCAAATCTGAGGCGATCAAAGTGATAAATCTTGGCACAATTTCTTATTTAACAGTTATTTACTCTATTAGACGCTACTATCATGTATTTTAACCACGTTTTCAAGGCTTAATATTAATTACTTATTTTAACAGTTAAAACAACGATATAAACGTCAAGTAAGATACACACAGAAATAGATATTGTGTTTAGTAAAGATCAAATTGAGTTAGTAATAGATAAGGCTAATTCTTCAGCCCCGATTGTTACATACAATAGAAAAGAAATGTATGATTTTAACCTTTTTGACGCCACGTCAAACACAAAAGCCGTCACTCAGACGCCACGTTAATAAATTGTCAAATCTGAATGTGGACTTTACGCACGTGCGTGTAGGTTTATATTGCTCTGTAGGCCAGGACTTATATATCGGTCTTTGGCGTTGAACCTGCGGTGCCAATATATCAGTCGTTGGCGTCCAAAATATTAATTATCCTCTCACCCGGCGTACTCACTTACCTAACCTGACCTTATTTCTTTAATGTTTAATTACTTAACCCTTTGTACGCCAAGAATCAGATAAGTGGTCGTCGTGCTTATGGCGCCAACAACCACTAAGCTCACTGCGACAGATGGTGTCGAAGTAATTATTTTGTTAAGAGATAAGGTTTATAGTCATTATTCATTAGTCGAGTTATTAGCGTTTATGACATACTGACGCGAGAATGAAGGCGTTCAAAAGTGTGTCTCTTAATGGTCACTATTAAAAAGTTCCTAGTCGAGTCTATCAAATTGGATACATTGGACTCAATGATCAATATTAACATACTCGGCAGCGACGGCAGCAAGTAACTGAGTCAGATAAATCATTCTGTGTAGAAATCCGTGAGTACTAGGTAACTGTTAAGAGCCCAATGTACAAAGAAAGTGTTAAACTCATACTTATAGACACAAAATGTAAAGTTCCATATGATAATAGTCTGAAACCGTAAGTATTTTTCTATCTTCAAAGTAGGTACAGCATTTCAGTAAACACGTTAACATATCTTCAACCTTTGATTGTAGGTAAGTTAAGTGAAAGACTGTTACTAAACCAGCCAAATATCGATTGGTCCTACTTATTACATATGTAATTATATGTATAATTTATAGTAAATTTAAATATATTATTACACCTAACCGTGAACACAGGTAATCCAACTATGTGTTTTTAGTTGTTCGTAGTAATTCACTGGTCACTCATATTATGACGTTATGACATACTAGACATGTATATATTTAAGAAACAATACGAGAATATGGATTTTCAGTAAATACACTTGTACAGCCCAAGCTAATCTGTACGGCACGTATTAACTATAATATAAGTGTATTATTTATTTATTAGTGTTTAACTGTCTACTGACTACTTATCACAATCGGCGCTACGTAATCTCAGATAACTGCAATAATATCGGTTAAAGCCGTGCAATGCCACAATAACTTTATTACAGAGGTTTATAGCAGCTATGGGCCACACGTAATGTATAAAGCTCTGTAATAAAGTTATTGTGGCTCATACCTCTGAATTCAAAATGGTAAGATATTATTGACTCTCAAAAACGTATCGTATAAGTAGGTATGATTGCAGCTGACAGATTCATGCGGTAAGTTACATAGGTGTAAGTAGGTATTAATAAGGGGTGTACCGATAAAAAACTGGCAAATTCAAATGAAAAAATCGGGTCGATATAGTTAAAAAGCTGTCATTTCTGGCTTTTGTAATTAACTAGGAGGTCTTAAATTAGCTAACTTTGGTCTTTTTTGTTGCTACTGCAATTACAGTATTCACAATACAAGTTCTCCAGAACCCCTTCGAAATCTATTTTTCTAAGCTCTTTTTTTTATTCTCCACTGCACGATTTCGTGTTCTGCAGAAGTGACCAATATTTCTGGTTAACCTCCATTTTTTTTTTTTTAATATACCCCTGCGTTGGGCGCAGTAATACTATGTGAAGGGATGTCACATATTATGAAATTTTTATGGGTCTTTAATCAATTATTTAATCCTATACAAATCTTAGTCTCTTTGGCATAGTTTTATGAAGCGAAATCAGAGCCAAAAAGTACCAAGGATATTATGCATAAGTCAAGGATATCTTAAGGAACACGGGAAGAATGGCCAGATATATTGACGACAGTCCCATAATTTAGAAAACTGCATACAAAAAAAGAAAAAAATGTTTGTAAAAGATAGTTTGGAAGAAGAAGCTGTAATTTGAGTCCCTGAAATGCAGTAGTGACACAAAAGTACTACAGTCAGCTAAGTTAAGACTTCCTGGTTTATGTTCAAAGCATGAAATTATAGCTACCTAACTATATCGATCCGAGTTTTTCACTTGACTTTGCCAGTTTTTTATCGGTACACCCCTTAAGTGTTGAAAGATGAGTCTTTTTATAAGTTATAAAAGCTATATCATACTACTTTGGTTTGGTGACCTTGTTAAATTTGCAAATAAGACACGGACGGCACCCTTACTTGCCTATTCCTGTATACCTTACAGATAGGTACTTAGTATGGATTACAAGTAGGTTTAGTACATACTTAGTTTTTTAACTTGAAACGGATGCTATACACTAAACTTCAGCATAGTCATCATCATGACGTCATGTTGTCACCTAAATACAATCTCATTAATTTTTTAATAAGGATGACGACTGAAGTTAAAATAAATTATTTCACATTATGCACGACATAATACACGAAGAAACTATTACTAAATGTACGGTATTTTTTCTACAGATTTTTTTTTAATAAATTAGAACATATCGTATCTCATAAACGTAAAAGAGAACGTCATTTGACAGTATACAAACCTCACGTCACTTTTGTGTATTTCATATAAAATTTTATACAGAGGGGGCTAAACCAGCAAGACCATATCATCCGCATAACATATATTATATTATTGACAATAGTACTTCTAGCAGTAGAATAACTACCGCAAAAAAAAAATAGTCAATACATGTTACCTTATATCCTGGCTGGACAATTTTACAGGATTAAAAGCACATTCGCACTTTATTCCATACGGTCATGAGAGCTCTTCTAAGAGCAAACATGTGTACTACCAAGCGTCAATGAACGCGTTGACATACAAATTAAAGAATTACGGGACGTCACACCGCTCTACCGAGTTTAAGTTTTGTGCGAGTGTGAGCTAAGTTCAGCATACATGCATACTACTCAGGTCCTATGCTTTAGCACGCCTACGAAACGACTGTCGTCAATGAAGGCGTTGACATACAAATTAAAGAAGTTACGGGACGTCACACCGCTCTACTGAGTATCACACTGCGTTTAAGTTTAGCATACATGCATACTACTGAGGTCCTATGCTTTAGCACGCCTACGAAACGACTGACTCAATGAACGCGTACAAATACGCATACACATTAAAGAACTTAGGGGAGGTCAGTGCGCATCATACAGCGAGCCTTACAGTTGGCCATAGGTACTGAGATGAGGCTGATGAACGCGTTGACAAACAAATTGAAAAATGTGGGGAGGAGATGCCACGTAGCATATCACAGAGTCCGTGTCTACAGAGTGTATGGGGTTAGGAGCTGCCCTAATTCCTATCCCATCGGTAGTGAGACACATGTTTGGGGGTCATTTGTCTCTTACCTCTCAAGGCGTAAAGCCTAGTCAAGACAAGACAGTAACAGTTAGGCATACGTAGGTACTACAAAGAGCCTGATAATGCCAGTACGACGTACCTCAGCACACTGTAACCCATTCTTTAGAACAAATGTATTGCTGAGCTTTTTAAGGAACGACCAGTTAAAAAAACACACCCTGGCGTATACCACACCGTATTATACGTACAGAAGACAAAATAGTGGTATCCGTAAACGCGTTGTATAAATTGAACAGCCCCGCCGTATATCACATGATAAGCACAATACTTGAGCTTCTATTGAACGCTTTGGCATACAAATGTTTCAGAACTTAGCAAGCCCACCCTGCCATTAACACCCGGAGCCCATTTCTCAAAAGCTTGTATCTTGTAATACAAGTGGAAGTCTCTTTTTGACACTATTAATTAGATAAAGACTTCCGCTTGTATTACAAGTTACAAGCTTTCGAGAAATGGGCCTCCGATATGCGCGCTGATGAGCTTACAATGAACGTGTAGACATACAAATTAAACAGGTTAGTGGGGTCACTCCACTATGCCTTATAAATCCATTTGTAACGTCCTGCCCCTTATGTTATCATTTACATAATAGTGTATCGAAATTACTTAATTCATATATGCAAATATTTATTGGATAAGTATAACAATTATGCTAAAACAACACAATACGAGAGAGGTTGAACGTGTACATATTCGAGTGACAAGTGTAGATATAGATCAGATAACAACAGTGCCAGAATAATCAATAACAATCAATTGCATAGTCGTAACCAAGCATATTATCTCTTGCGTACTGTAAGGGCGTCCCCGGCCGGGACAGATGGAGTGGTACCCTTCATCAGCCATGCAGGAATAAAATTTAAACCATAATGCTTTACGTAATAACTTCTAAATGACTAATCAAGGAATTCATCGTTCCGCCTAAAATATATAGAGGCCTACACCAGGGAGGTGCCATCTGCGTTTCCGCCGCGCCACTACAAGTCATGAAACGCTGATCGAAATCAATTTAGATCAGTACGATAGTCGATAAGCGATAAGTCATATATAGATGTATGAAAACGACACATTCGTACGAAAAGTCATGTGGCCATTTCCATACGTTATTATGGTCACGTGACTTATCGCTTATCGTATACGATTGCAGGATGGCAACTTGGTTAGGCCTGCAGTGGTCTCCGTGCTGATCTGGCTTTTGTTTACGTTACAAATATTCATATATTATGCCTAAATAATGCATCGATTACATTTTATTTGCTATTTAAAATCCACAAGACTGTAAGATCAGTACCAATTATTTTATTGGTTTATTTTTTATATTAATTCAATCAAAGTTAAATATCCGTATGTATAACCTAGTACTGTAGGTAAATAAATAGCCGCTTAAATTTACTTAATTAATATAAGACAATGCAGAAGTGATATTACAGTCTTGTGATTTTAGCCATCGGGTGCCAATTAGGCGCGAATTAACATGGCCCGGCAGCGTTGTACTATCGCAACAATGGATTAACCCCCTTATTCATACACGTCTCAACACTTAGCGAGCCGCTAAGTATTGTTTGTCCCTTTCGGTCTTATCCATGTCTATATGAGCGAAACGGACAAACAATACTTACTTACTTATACTTCGAAGGCTCAGCGACCCAAAGTGAATCTTGGCTTTCGATAAGATTTGGCGCCAATGCGCCCGGTTCTGTGCGATCTCCTCCCAGTTCTCTACATTCAGGGCGCGTAGGTCCTTCTCCACCTCGTCTTTCCAGCGGTATCTTGGTCTACCAACCGGTCTGCGTCCACAGGGTCTTCCCAGGAAGGCCGCCCTGTCAACTGGCATCCAGCCAGCGAAGCCTAGCTGATTTGTGATTTAATCTCGCCGATGATGTTGGGCTCAGAAACGATGTCCTCCAGCTCTTGGACAAACAATATTTAGGCTACGTCCTACGTAGGCGATTCAAAGCGACTAGATTTGCGGAGCGAATGTATACTATGCTGCAGCCTTGTCCTACGTGCACACGAAAAGATCTAGATACATCGGATATTTTCAATCAAGAAAACGACACACCGTTAGCGCGTCGCGTTTCGTCACGCGAAAATATCAAACTAACTTCATCGCGTTTGCTTCGCGTCGCTTGTACGCCATGCCGGGGTTGGTCATGTTGAATCGAAATAGAGCTGGGGGATTGTATTAGTTAGCTGGCGGCAGTTTGATTTTTCTGCGATAGCCAATCCGCTTGCCCAGCGTGGCGATTATGCGCATTTACCTCCTAATGCGTCTATACGCGCAGTTAATAGGAGAGGCCTACATCCAGCAGTAGACTATCATAGGCTAGTGAAGAAGAAGAAGAAGAAGAATCCGTTTTCATAGTTTTATTTCATGAATAAGTTTGATTTTTCCGCGTCGCGTCGTAACGCGTCGCTTCGGGTTCGTAAGGAGATCGCTCGCCTAGGACACCGGCGACATCGCGTTAGCGGCTTGCTAAGTTAGGAAACGTTTCTGAATATGGAGGTTAGCCTACAGTGCTTATTAATTGCCTACACACCGGTCGCCGATCAGAGCAGCCTAAGAAACAGCCACGCCAAGTCCGGATTGGGCTCGCATCACATGCGCACGTGGAATTTGCCCGCCTTCGTGACGTACTTGACGCCCTTGAACGGCTTGTACTTGGCGCCGTACATGTCGAGCCGCGAGACGCGCAGCCCGGAGACGGCTAGCTGGGGGATCGTGAAGTGAACGTTGACGCTGGGCGTCGCGCCGGTCGTGTCTGCGCCAGATGCTACTGATACCTGCAATGTAGAATAATGTTTTCATCAAACTTGCTGTCTAAGCGAGCCAATGCTTGCATGCATAGGGGGAGTAGAAAAGTGAAATTCCCTAGGGAGTAATAGATATGTCAGGACGTCATTTAATACTATTATGTCTTCAAACTTTTTTTTTGTCGGCAAGTATGATGACAAACATTGTATGCATCACGGTCGGTAAGCGGAATACTCGTACTAACTCGAGTCATTAAAAGCCCTCCGCCTACGGCGTCAGGATTCTAACACTCTCGTCGTAATTCCGTACTTACCTCCCTTGATGCACACTGTACTATTTCATGAAACTTGCTTTCTAAGCGAGTCATTGCTTGCATGCATCTCGGGAGTTAAAGAAAAGAAAAAGGCTCCCCCTGCTAGTTAGGAGGGAATAGGTGGCACTTTTTTGTTAACGAAAAATACCACATTTCTAAAACCAATTAGCAGTGTCTGTAATTTTTTATCCGCGTTATAGTGCACATCATTTGAGTTAGAATCTATTTCATTATGCCGATAATACAGCATTTATTTTAACGTAGTTTGGGGAAAAAACTCCATCCTCAAAAATTTACTAGACTTTCCTGTTAGCTAGGTTTGAATTTTAAATTTAATGATGATATTTTTTTTTATTATCCAATTACGTCTAATACATCACATCAGCCTGTGATAGTCCACCTATTAACTATGCGTGTAGACGCATTAGGAGGTAAATGCCCGTAATCACCACGCTGGGCAAGCGGATTGGCGATCGCAGTAATGTGTCCACTACGATGACGCTGCTGCCCATCATCAATCTTTTATCAAATAATGGTCAGGGACACTTCAATTCCTTAGTCGACTCTTACGATACCAGCAGGAGGAGTTGGGATGGTGACAAATGTATTCTTACTTCCGTCAGCACACGACACACGTCTAATACGTCTATTTATAATTGGGAATTTTCAGAAAGTAATAGCTACTTACCGTTCCTCGTATGTTGGGCAGCTTAGGTAGCTCAATGCGTCCGATGTCCCACAACAGGACTTTGCTGACCGGGTCGTACGAATACTTTCCTTGGTTGGCGGTAAGTGAGCAGTTGAGAACACATTTCGGCATGCAGATTTCTAACGCCACATCTAGAATTCAAGAAAAAAAGTTATAATAATGGTTGAATAACGCAAAGGGAATATTCATAAATGAAAATTTATAACACATTATAGACGTTGATCAAAAGTACCAAAACATAAATAGTCCTGCTGTAGTCAATATAAATTATAAGACGTGCGTGTAATTTATGGTTTGATCATATAGATTTATCAAAGAGGAGATCACGTATAAGCAGATTATAAGTCGATCGAAAATGAAGCTTAGTAGTCGCCATGACAAATATCGGAGCTGCCACGATGCTCAAAAATATCTAAAAATGCACTCTAACGCCATGATAATAGACCCGTACTCAGGTAAATATTTGTGGGCACCCTGGGCCCTGGCTGGTCCGATATATCTAATGGCGACTGTACACAAAAAGGACGCGAACTTTGTATGAGGTGCGGCTCCACTGGCGCGGAGCTGTGTAAAATTGACCAATTACATTCTTCTAATTCGAAAACACTGTGATGCGGTCTCATTGGCAGAGCTCCCACAGCTCCGCTCTGCGTCAGTGGAGCCGCACCCTTAGCAGTTATTATAGTAATTCAGTATTATAAAAAACTGATCACTAACACAGTTAACTTTTTAACGCCAATAACCGCTATATCGGCACCGCGGGGTCAACGCCTAAAACCGATAAAGAAAATCACGGTCCATATACCACAATACATACTTACAAGCACGTGCGTAAAGTTTAAATTCAGTTTTCACACTTTGGTGACGTGGCGTCTGTGACAGCTTTTGTATTTAACGTGGCATTAAAAAGGTTAAATGACCATTCGTGAACTTCATGCATTGTAATAAGGGTAAAAAATGACCAGTTGTATGTATGAGTAACTTATATTAAAACACATACACATCAGACATCACATACTCGTACACATAGCCTTAATTATTGTGCAACCTCATCCTACCTCATCAGCCTATCATAGTCCACTGCTGGACGTAGGCCTCTCCTATTAACTATGCGTATAGACGCATTAGGAGGTAAATTCCCATAATCGCCACGCTGGGCAAGATCGAATGTGTCCACTACGATGACATTGATCACGCTGCTACCCATCATCAATATTTTATCAAATAATAGTCAGTGACACTTCAATCCCTTAGTCGACTCTTACCACACCCGCAGGAGATGGGGCGGTGACAAATGTATTCTTACTGCCGTCACCGCACGGCCAATTATGCAAAGCTTTATGAAAAACCTCACCTCTTAACAAAATATAAAAGTAGGTATGAATACATACTCTCCAATGTTCTTCCCATGGTCTGCTTGGGCCCGACAGTGAGATCTAACCGCCCATGGTCTCCGTTCGAGCGCAGCATCAAGTTGTGTCGCACGTATATGGGTATGGCTACCACACTCTGAGACCCGATGTGGTAAGACATCAGGCGGAAGTTACCGTCGGGAGGAATGAAAGATAAGATTCTTTCAGACTGAAAAACAAAATGTATTCAGACGTATCAGTAAACGTTGAAGGACAGTTGCAACTAACGCCTAGATTGTGGACTAGTGTGATGAAAACTAGACATATTAAGATAAATTGTAATTTTTCAACTTGGGTAACTATCCATCTGCATTTCAGTATCTAATCTGCAACTGACATGTATGAAAGTGTGAATACTTTAGTGTAAACGAGGAAACATAATAAAATATCTTACCTCCCACCGTTTAAATCTCACACATGGATGGAACGAGACATCGTCGAACAAGCGTGGGTTTACGAAGGTTAGCGTCAAATCGGGCATGCCACTCAATTTTATACAGCAGTCAATCTGAAATTGTAACAATGTTATTTATGGTTATGGGGCATTCCACGAGAATGTCGCTTACGTAACGATAGGAACCCGAGTTCTAGTGTGGTAATATTTCGAGACTTAACTTACACGTTCACACAGTTTTTTCTAACTTTGAGCATTTATTTAACGTAGCTGCCATAGATAGTGGAATGCCCCTAATACCCAAAAACAAACTAGCATCTGAAATGTAACATAGCCAGGCAATCATACAGGCATGAGCCTGTTATTATAGGCATATTAATACATCTCTTACATCAGACAGGTGACACCACCTGACATGGGGGCAATCAATTAAATCTACCTTGTTTCTGCATTTAATTTTATTTATTATATACACCGTATTTTTATTGATTTCCGTTAAATTCAAGGGAAGCTTATTTAGGTCAAAAATAATCAATTTGTCTAAGAAACTAGTACCTTAACTTAACTTAACTCTTACTGTTATTGAGTTATTAAAAAAATAAGTTTAATGACTGAACAAGTGTATTGCAACCTTTATTACATCCAAATGAAACTTATTTTGACATGTGCCGTCAGTTACCTGAGATCTTATTCTTAAGGTTATCTTATCTCACACTTGCTATTTCAATTATTATGTATGAAATCGAAAAAAAAATTTTTTTACGAATTAAACAAAAGCCGATATACTAGGCAACTTCTATCAATGTCCCAAATAACCTGTCCTATTTAACGGAAATCAATAAAAACACGGTGTAGATTATGTAAATTGTAAATGTAAAGATGTATGTTCCACACCCTATAAAAAAATTACTTATCTACTCTACAACACCAAGCAAATCGAACGGAATTGCTTGATCCATATTTTTCTAAGTCAGGCCCTGAAGTTGCTCGAAACAATAAACATATCTAAATGCTAGGCTAATTAGGTATGGTAAATACTTAATTTGAACAACAATGTTAGCAGGCGCTACTATGTTTAAGTTTAGTGAAACAAAATTTCTAGAAACTGCAGACTACGAGTAAATATAAAGAATAGCTGTAGCAACATCAAAACGAATCACTGACTAATTAATATACTTAATTACATGACAAAATGGCTGATAACCCTACCAAAAGTATTAAAATGTTTCTACAAATATGTTGCTTTGCTTATGGTCTTTATCATTCAGATATACCGGGTGTCCCAAGGTTATGGGATATGAAGGGAAAGTACCTTAAATATCGTAGATAGGATATTTTGCTGAAGACATTATTTTATTTTGAAAATTAAACAATACTGCATTTAAAAAATCTAGCTTTTTCTAGGCATCGAAACTACTTTAATTCGAAATTTTTAATTTTATTTTATGATGTCATTCGAAAGAATGTATAAAAAATAACAATTTTTCTTTAGAAACATAGGACGCCCTGTATAGCAGTCAGTATTGTCACAAATATCTCAGCAGACCTCTATGTTCATCATATCAGCCGAAAGACGTCCACTGCTGAACATAGACCTCCCCCAAAGACTGCTACAATGACCGGTCCTGCGCCACCCGCATCCAGCGGACTCCTGCGACCTTCACCAGGTCATCAGTCCACCTTGTGGGGGGCCTACCCACGCTACGCCTTCCGGTACATGGCCGCCACTCAAGAACCTTCCCGCCCCAACGGCCATCGGTTCTACGCGCAATGTGCCCCGCCCAGTTCAGTTTAGCGATTTGGAGAGCTATTTCGGTTACTTTGGTTCTGCTGCGGATGGTCTCATTTTTAATTCGGTCACGCAGAGAGACTCCTAGCATAGCCCTCTCCATTGCCCTTTGGGTGACTTTGAGCCTTCTTATGAGGCCCATTGTAAGCGGCCACGTTTCAGTACTGTATGTCATCAACTCATCACTGGCAACACACACTGATCAAAGACTTTCGTCTTCAAACACTGAAGCAGCAATCAATTAAAATGCACTCACATAGCCCTGTATCTCAGCAGACACGGTGGCTCCACTCTTATCGATGATGGCGTCCACCTCCTCCACGACGTCGAAGTAGGCCTCGTTGTTGGCGTACTTGACTCCGGACCGTCGCCACGGTACGTTCGATAACTGCCCTGATGGCAAGATTGAGGAAACACTGTGTGCAAAGTTAACAAGTTCAAAAATAAGATGAAAATTTTGAAAATTCGCCATTTCGCAGCCTTGCAAATTGCATTGCGACAAATCTATAGGTAGTCAAATTATGTTCAATTCAAAAATAACCAATAATAAAAACAAATAATAGGTAATTAAAATTATAAATTACGATTTCACATACTTGGATTTTCCAGTGACTGTATTTGCTATGGTCCTTAAAATATTTGGGGGTTTGATCAGTTCTTTTAGGATATTGCTTTCCGTTGCAAGTGGGAATCCATTATCCAACATTTCATCCAGAAGCTGCAAGACAAAAAAGTACATATGTATTATCAAACTGCGATTAGAATGGGATTTGGATGTACTGTTGACACAACAGTGTACAAGTCAATCTAGGATATATTCACAGTTATATTTAGATATTCATAGTTTTCGTGCAGAGACTTACAGACATTAGATTAATCAATCACTCACTACATAAACAACTCTTTTCTAGATAAAATTTTGTGTCATTTGTTGTGTCAACAGTACTTTCGAATCCCTATCTCATTCCGGTTTGATAATAAACCTGTGCAATGAGTATAGAGACATTTATTATATTAATTTTAATATCAATTATAGATATATTCTTACCTCATACACAACAACATAATTTTCTTTTATAATAGTCTCTGTGCAATCAGAAAAGTAATCCTGAAACAGCAATATAACATTATTGTAGCCAAACAGAAAAAATAGAATAAAGATAAAAGAGGAGGGATATAACAATATGAGAAGAAAACAATGTTTAGCAAAGATGATCCTGCCACTGAAATGAATGACTTGAATTATATTCTAGATTAGTTAAATACACACAAGTTTTGTATAGGTTTTGATAGCATTGCAAGGATAATTGACAGATTAACCCTTAATAATAACAACATCTTAAATACTGAAATTGGTCTTTAGCCCTCATCTTGTATTTTTTTCCGTAATAGAATCATTAGGGCTCATGCATAAATCATGTGATGTTTTTTTGGCTACTTTTTGACCCCCCCCCCTCCCCCATGGTGATGTTTGGTGAGTTTCTTGGCTACACCAAAGCACCTGTATTTTTTTCATTCAACTTTTCACGATCGCTAGCCGAAATTGACAATATTTCTTAGTTTGTTCATCGTAAAAAAAATACACGTGAGGTCTCCTTGGACCCCCCCCTCCCCTACCGTGATCTTTAGTGATGTTTTCTTGGACCCCCTCCCCCCCTATAGGACCTCGCGTGATTTATGCACAAGCCCTTATGACTATTGAGTTTACTCAAATTTTATACATACCTGGAATGTGTCCACAACTCTGTGTAGGAACTCAATGACGAAAAGCGGTGCCACTTCCTGCTGGCAAACTGCTACAAGTGCCACTCCTCCTCTCTGGATGGAGATCAAGTAGTGATGCGGTGCTGCCAGCACTGGGGGCACATCCTGAGAGGAAATAAACCAGAAATAAATAATATTCTTATAATTTACAATACAACAAGCCAAGGATCAGATACTGGTATTTTCTCCATACAAAAGAATGGTTCTTTTTTCGTTTATTTTTTATTTTTTTGATAGTAGAGTGATTTAAAAATACAATGTTGTTAATTACATAAAATATTGAGTACTACAAAAAAAAATACATACAAATATATTTCGTGGTTTTTCAAAAACCGGTTACAATCCCTGCAATGAGGAAATGATGTTTTAAATTGACTCTAATTGTATTTAAACCACTAATTGGAGTTCGAGGCCAAAGAATCTACGAAAATATTGCCACAACAATGAAATGTTCTTACAATAGTAAATCCTTATTTTCTAAAAACAGTCGTTGAGATATCTTATTTATTGGTAATTTTAATTCTATATTTTATAGAAACAATATTATTTACTTATTTTCACGTAAATATGAGATATTTTAATAAAAACTTAATTATCCGCAATTATTAGTAACAAAGTTGGTATAGCGCTGGTATCACCTCAGGTGTTAATAACATTTGGTACAGCAATTTAACTACACATAAATTAAAACCCTATTTCTGCATACGTTTAGAAAATTGCAGAATAATATATTGTAGCGTGCTTTATGTTCACATTTCGTATTCGTAAAATTCCTTTGACCTACAAATTTCTTTGGCAGTGCTATAGTTCTCCATTTGAATTATCATACAGATCTAACGTTTTGTTTTCTTCCGTAGGTTGTTAACAAGATAACCCACTTGGTTCAGCCATGTTTAGCTTCGCTATACACCCCATCATCAAAAAATTAAATTCCAAATGAAATATACTTGGTGAAATGTTATAAAACGTAATGACACAAAATCATATTTTCATGATCTACTCATGATTACAGCCAAGTTTTACTATGGGACCAGCTTTGAAAAAGTTACCACTCAGGAGAATAAGTGATGAAAAAGACAAATAAAAAATAAAATACAAAAAATGCTTTCATTTTACATTTCCAAATTTCTTTCCCATAATTTTAACCCGTAATAAGGCAGGGGGCTTAGTAATTTAACCATACCTACTGTCTTAATAAATATGGCACGCTGTCGTTCGTGTTTACTGGTAATTCAACTTCTTTTTAAAATAGGCTTTGAAACGTTGCCTCTTATCATTTTAAGTTCTCTACAAGAAAATTATGTCATTTCTATGTAAGTTAAGAGAAAAGAAAAGTTTTTAGGTTTTTACGTGTTTTTAAGAAAATCGTAGTTGTGACAGCCATATTAAACAAAAAGGCGTACAAACATTACGGAGGTATATAATGTTTTTATTAGGAATTATTTTAAATAAATAAATTAAATAACAAAAAGGTTGTGGAAACCTGAAAACTTTATTTGACAATGACATTAGAGACTTTGACAGATTTGACAATAACGCATCTGTCGTAGTTTCGTTGGCCTCGAACTCCAATTACTGGTATAGTGATATATCTTTTTCTTTAATGCCTACCCAAAAATAAAATGAACAAGGCCAATATGTTACATATAGGACACCAAAAACAGGAATATTTCAATTTTAAAAAGTATTAAGTATTAATACTCGGTTTACTAAAAAAATACAGGTATTGTACTTACATTTGGCGACGCTCGTTGAGCCTCCAAATAGTAGTCGCACACCGATCTCGGAATTACGCTCCGCCAATGTTTTTCTAGGAAAACATCCCTGGGAATAAAAAGGGCATGTGTTCGGTTATAATGGTTGAAAAGATCGCGTAAGTAAAAGCGAATTTTTAGTACCAGAAATTAAGAAAACTGGAAATCACATAAATTTGTTAGACTGAATACTCATTATAGTATAAAACAACCTACCCAGAGGGGTTGATAATGAATAAACTGTGAATCATCGTGATTCTTAATAAAGGGTATAAACTAGCACTTCCTTCGTAACATTAGAATGTTAGAAATTATTAAACTATCACAGTACTCGAAAAGAAATTCTACCAAGCTGGCACTTATCCCCTTGAACTGTCAAATCTGACAGCTGCCTAAGCAGATGTATTTTGCTATTTGAGTCACAACTTTGGACGACGAGCATACGAAAATCTCTTGTTTTGTTTACGAGGTCGTGATGTCGTGATCCCAACTGTGAGGTCTTTCTGAACAAGGCTCCCTAAGATGTGACCTATATGAACAAACGTACTTTTCTGCCCTCCAGCCGGCAAACAGACACTGCCGGTCGCTGCGCTAAATTAAGTTGCAGCCTGCCGGCTCGGTTGAGCATAAAAATAGTATACACACCCCGGCCGTTAAATGGGAAAGCCTCGGATCACATGTTTATCGGATGGATCTACAATTACACGTCATCCGGAACATTTCCCACTTAACCCAGTTATTACTGAAACTTTTTAAAGTGTCGGATTGCTTTGATTTTTAAATATGATGTTTTAAAATGAAGTTATATTACAGTAAAAATAAAATAAAAAATATTGATCGTCTGGGAAAGCTGGAAAACGAGTGGCGTTATAAAGGCCGGTAGTAAGATCGGCGGCTACCAGTCAGTAGCTACATCAATGTATTTCGGATTCAAATAAAATACACTATTATTGTTAAACGTTGTATTATTGGCTTTAAATTAAATATAAACAGTATGAGAAGCCACAAAACACGTCTTTGGTGGGTCACTGTATAAGAGTTTTCCCAAAAAACACTTCATTTCTGAAAAACTTATATCACCGACGGCATTTTTTTGGCTCGCGTATCAATTTGTATAATATACCTACCAATAGCTCAATTATCTCATCACTCATCATACACTCATAGTTATAAGTAGGGAATTTCTCGACTCTTCATGGACTTGCCACTGTCTACGTGCCCTGGGGTTATCCTGGTTTACCCACTTGTATTGTTGAGATTTTTGTACACTAGGTAAACGCGTAGAACTCATTCTAGGATTGGAAACTGGAGGCGGGGGTAACTGTTCGTTATCATTTTCAGGTGAATTTTCGGTAGAAGTATGTATTTTTTTGGCTAATGTCGACAAAGATAAATCGTCTTCCGAATCCTCATTTTCCGAATATGAGCTATATATAGTCTCTGTGGGAGCCCTTAGCCGAGATCCTAAAACGATTAAAATTAGGTATGTCAAAACCATATTTACCGAAATGAAAAATAACATACAAAGTTGACTAAAAACAAACCTGGAAGGAAGATTATGTAATGACAGAAACTCCTCATCACCAGAATCTTCATCAGTTACTTCAGTATTAGGATTTTCCGGTAGAAAAATTGTGATTTTATTGGCAAATCATCATCAGAGGCCAAATGGTGCAGGTTGTCAATTATTTCTTTAAGGCTTAAACCCTTTTTCTTCAGTGGCCAATAAACAAAATAGTGACAATAAATAGACGTCAATTTTACTACCGGGCGTTATAACGCCACAATTTTTCAATTGGAAAAAAATCCAAAAAAGAACGTGATAATATAAACTTTTTTATATTAAAATTATACTATTATATAATTCCTCCGTGAAACATCATGATTAGGCTACACTATCAACAAATTCGTTAAAAAAAAATGACTTTTTCGGGGACATGTTTCAAAAAAATCACTTAGGTTATTTTAAAACACGTCTGAACTTAAAATCACATCCGACACTGTGACAAAGAACAATGTGATTTGTTGAAGTACCATTCCTTAGTACAATAATTAAACTTGATCTTTGTTTATGCAACGTCAAAGCCATAAATATTGCGGGTAGATGTAACACTCAATTGGTGGCGTTATAAAGGTCAGTAGTAACAAGTGGGTTAAACGGCCTTGGCATGTAATCTACTATTTTTGCTAGTTAAGTTCGAGTTTATTAATAATATATGTTTACATTTCTCCGTACTAATCCCTTGCAAATATGTTTACATAATTATGAAACGAGGCTGGAAATTGTTAAAACTTGCGGACCGGTCGGTATGAAATCACTGAAATCAGTAAAAAAAAATCACGATATTCCATACTACCACGATATTATAAAGACCATCTTAACACGTTTTTCACAGTTAGGATCATTTTTTCCTCTGTATTATACGTACTTTGCATACCTAATATACCTATACTTTTATGAACACTTAGGTATTAACCGGTCGGTTATGATTGTTATGAAAAAAGTATTTTTTTTCGCGATATTCATATTTGTTCCATAGGAAACCTTGTTCAAAAAGACCACGTTTTTCACATTTGGAATCATCCTTTATTTTATTATACGTGCTTTGCATACCCAGGGCCAGATTTAGAGGGGGGCAACCGGGGCTACAGCCCCGAAAGAGCGGCCCCCACAATAGAGATATGGAAAAAAAAAATTAACTGCCAACTATTATTATTTAGGCTTAGGACATTTCATAGCATATCGTGGTTCTAAAATCCTTAGAGCCGCTATGTGTAAAATTTTCGTTTAAATGCTATGAAATGTCCTAAGCCTAATTATAAAATAAAATAAAAATTATTGAAAAACTTGACTAACAATATTTATTGAAAAACTTGACTGAAAAAAATTGTCTACTTTATTTGGAAAATAATTGGGGTCCAGGGGCCTCCACTCTGTTGTTGCCCCGAAGCCTCTCAACCTCTAAATCCGGCCCTGTGCATACCCTATACTCCAGACTTCCTCCCTTGCCGAATAATGCTTTGAAAAACAGTAGAAGCTGGAAAACCCGTGTTCCTCTTGGTACTTGAGGATTCTAAATCCAAATCAATCGACGTATGTAGAATCAGTAAAGCCGGTCCAGCTGTACCCAGGATGGTCTAAAAATAAGTGCATTCCCACTGCCAGTGAGGTTATGGGACTTACAATAGGTCCCCTAGGACGAAGCTGCCGAAGGGTCGATTTTTTCAAATACGTAGGTAGCTTGTATAATGCATATAAACAAGGAGAGGGTTCCGAAGACCTTGAACTTAACCTTTCAACCGCCGCCGTAAGTCGTTTGTTTTTATTATGGTAATTTAAATGAAAGTTCTGATCTAAGTGGTGTGATTTTGTATTGGTGGAAAATTCATAGCGGTCAATGAGCACGGCACTTGCAGGTGGAGCAATTTCCATGTGGCTCTTTCTAGTAACTTTTCCCTGGTTGCCTGATACAACGCGACATATACTTACTCCTTCACCTGGTCCATGTACTTATGGCCTTCTCGGCGTTCCTATTCCCTTTGACTTGCCCTTCTAAGATGGTCTTGTACCTATGTGTTGTGTTGTACAGGGTGATCATGAGTATGTATACTCATGACCACCCATATACCGACAGACTACCAATGCATTTTTGATGTCAAAAGAAATAAGTCCCGCGATTTGGGCTCCCCTTTTTCACTTACGATCAGGGTCGCATTTTATAAAGTTACATTTTACAATTTTGCTGTTTGCCTCTCTTTATAGCCAATACGTCCTAGCGTTAGCGAGGCAAACAGCGAAATTGTAAAATGTAACTTTTTAGTACAGATTGTGCGTTTTTAGGCTCTAGTGCGAGGAGTGTGTCATTTTACGTCAGGTCCAAAACTTCGGAGGGCCATCTGCACTAAAAAACGTCAAGACTAAACGTCGAGACACGTGCAAAAACGAAATTCGTAACTCTCTACTCTCCCTATCGGTCGTGTTTTAAAACATCGCCACTCATTTGGAATTTCATGTTTTTTGCACTTGTGCCGTAATGTACTATTATAAAACGCGACCCAGGTGGAGTGGAGCCACTACCTATACACGGTGGAATTTAATAGGTGAACAGGAACCCATTTTTCTAATTCAGTAATCGATGGCGGTCACGTTTATGTAGTATTTAAGTGGAACCAAGTTTTTTTTTTAGCATAACAAATTTTTATGTTGAAATTAACCTTTAATTAAAATGTATTGTCACCCTACTAATGGTTTAGTCTGAAAAGTTTAATACCTCTTTTCAAACTATCAGCCATGCATCGCTCTTATTTTACATAGGAATAGAGTCTATCGCAAAAAATATAGCATGTGAGTGGTTATTGCTCATTTATGTTTTAAGTTTCTATGGCTGATAGTTTGAAAAGAGGTATTAAACTTTTCAGACTAAACCATTAGTAGGGTGACAATAAATTTTTATTTCAACATAAAAAAAAATTATGCTAAAAAAAAAAACTTGGTTCCACTTAAGTACTACATAAACGTGACCGCCATCGATTACTGAATTAGAAAAATGGGTTCCTGTTCACCGATTAAATTCCACCGTGTACAAAAAGAAAATGACTTGTAATTTCCGGACAATTTTTTTTAAATTGATATGTTGTTTTTTTATACATGACCGGTAATAAGTTGTAGGGAAAGAATTTAAATAAATATTAGAAAAAATACCGAAGTTTTACACATTTCCACCCTGTATAAGGTTGTTCATTGGATAAATCAAAAATGAGGTTTTTAGTCTAACCAGTAATTTCCGGTTATAAAAATAAATACCTAAAATCTAATTTAATGGTGAATAGGGATAGGGAGATCCACTTGCAATTATTATTATATTAAAATAGGCCATTGAACATAATATATACTTCATCCGTAGTTCATAGTGCAATAAAATTGTATTACTAGGAAGTAATGGATTCAGTCCTAAAATCATATTGTAATTTTGCAGCTTGCTGTACATGGACATGAAATACATTCGCAATCAAATGAACATTTGTTTAACAAGTCGCTATAGCTATTTTGTTTAACTAGGAAACTCTTTAAAATTAAATAGCTCAGGCATACATTTTTATTTAATTTTGATTGTTGTGTTTCAATGTTCCTTATTTAAGGCCGCGAGCGTCTCACCGCGAGCTACTAAGCTATGAACTTATTGGCTATAAACACGAACAAAAGATACGCACTGCCGTGTAAAAAAAAGACACGGAAATACTAGCTCGGCGGTGATAGCTGGGTGAGTATCGCCGTGTCTCTTTTATTTATACGGGACTGCGTATCTTTTGTTCGTGTTTATAGCCGATAGTTCATAGCTCAGTAGCTTGTGGTGAGACCAGTGCCTTAGGTCCAATTTGACTTACTAAATCCACACAAGGTAAGTCAAAAAAATTATTCGAAATTATAAACAAGTATTCGGCAAAAAGATTCATAGATCATCAATGTAGAGTAAATAATTAATTATTAAACATACACCTCTTACAATATTATAAAAAAATTGGTGACATTAACTTATATTTTATATTATATCATTTCTACAAGTAAACCAATTGATAACCACAACATACGAGGTGAAAAGTGCTGAAAGTTTGTTCAAAACTTAGAACCTTGTATGTTGTTGCAGTCTATATTTTTGAAGGTCTGGGTTGAAAGCATACATAAGCTTTTCCATTATTAAACCAATGGTCAGGAGTTGATCATTTTGCCTACTAATTTACCATGACTTTGGTGAAATTTGTGTGATAACAGCTTAGCCCCGCCAACCATTGATTATAAAATTTCACTGCAATCTAGACATGTAAATCACCCTCAAGTAGTTATCAATGCAATTTCTATGCTACCTGCCTCGAACATAGGTTAGGCTGAGTTTTTGTCCAGGTCCAGATCCTTTAGATCAGGACATTATTACAAACATGGTTGCAGTCCAGTACAATTTAACAATACAACTGTGTAATCAATGCACTAATCCTATTTCTTTAGTTTCAACTAAACTCAGTATGCAATATTGACAATGAATGTGTTAATAATGTGCAAACATACATTTCAACTTCAAAGATAAATTTATACTAAAATATTTATCAATACTGCACCGTTCATGTAACTAAGTGTTACAGTATTCTTATTTGTTGAGGTTATATTATCGAAATGATGTATATGAAGTATGTTTATGTTTACCAGACTAAACTAAGTACCAAGTAAAGATTTCAAAAATAAAAATGGATTACTTTAAAAGATAAGTTAATAAAACAATTAATGGTTTTCTTACTTTTTTATTGAGTCCAGCCCTTACACTTAACAATTAACGGTTGGATTTAGCAACACGTTCCAGCTCATCCTTCTTCTTGATGGCATAAGAGTTGGAGGAGCCCTTAGCGGCGTTGATGAGTTCGTCGGCGACGCATTCCGCGATCGTCTTGATGTTCCTGAACGCAGCCTCGCGGGCACCGGTGCACAGAAGCCAGATAGCCTGGTTGACGCGGCGCAGGGGCGACACATCCACGGCCTGACGACGCACGGTACCGGCGCGACCGATTCTGGTGGAGTCTTCGCGGGGCCCAGAGTTTATGATGGCTGTCACCAGGACTTGCAGGGGGTTCTCACCAGTCAGCAAGTGGATGATTTCGAATGCGTGTTTCACGATCCTTACGGCCATCAGTTTCTTGCCGTTATTGCGACCGTGCATCATCAGGGAGTTCGTCAGACGCTCAACGATGGGGCACTGAGCTTTGCGGAACCGCTTGTGTGCGTACCTACCAGCTGAGTGTGGTAGATACTTGGCGTATTTCTCCTTAACTGAGATGTAATCTTGCAGGGACATGTCCGAAACCTGGACATCATAGCAGCTCCATCGCCCAAAAAGCTTAATTTCGGGAATATCGGCCGCTTGGGGCAGGGGCGCATTGTCGACGGCCACGCTGCCTGCGTCCATGCTGTCATCAACCCAGTTTTCATCAGCCATGGTTATTTTAACCTACGAACAAACGATAACAGTATTAATACACGATAAATCAGGCACTTTTAATGTAATTTCACAAAGATTTATACAAAAAATACTTACTTTTAGGCTAAGAAGTAGCGACCTAACCTCGTGTTGTCAGTGGAACACGGTAAAAAGGAAGTAGATTGGAAATGTGAAGTTGGCATCATACATTTGGTGTTGCCATGATAAAGTAAATAATTTTGTGAATTGAGTACATTAATATAAAATCACCTAAGAAATAATAAATTACAATAGAATATAATTAGCAAAGAAATAACCATAAACGTGAGTTTATTCACCGTAATATTAAATATATTCCAAAGTAAGCGTTCTGTGCAGTTCCGCATTACTTATTGGACAAATATTACCCAGCAATCGCTATCAAGCATCTTGCTAACAATTTGCATTATACAAATTTCTGAACTAAAATTTATATTGTAATTCTCAGTTTATAAAGTGATTTAAATAAACTACAAAATTATTTCCAGTTTATTACTTTTATAAGATTATTTCATTTTCGTGAATCGAAACGTAGTACGTAATGTCAAAATTTTGACACTTCAAATTTCACTGTGTGTGTGTGCTCCAGTGTTGCCAGGTCTCCTGATTTTTCAGGAGATCTACTGATTTTGGGGTGTGTCTACTGATCTACTGAATTTTCAGCAGATTCTCCTGATTTTTCGTAGTTCACTTCTACCTTAAGATTCTTTCATTGAAAACGGAACGCTGTTGCCGGTGGCACGAGTTTGAAGTTGGAAATCGGATGCGATATCCAATATCCATTCCCAACTAGTGTTAAGTACTCGTTTAGTAGACTCCTTTGATATTGCTAAGTTTGTAGACCCCATTAAACACACTAAACGTCATAATTGTCAAGTCGAATCCAGTAAATCCAGAGACTATAGAGAACGACAAGACTAAACTTATTAAATTATTGCCGTTGCCGCCTAAATAGTATGTCATACGACTCGAAAGGTTACTTTACTAGTTATTTGTTAAGTTGTGGATTCGAGTGTGTGATTAGCTTGGAATGGTTATACATCTGAGTAAGGAATTAACAAAAAATGTAAAGTCTATTATGTGCGGTGTGTGTTTTAATAGAAGTTCGATCTTGTCATCAGTTTTTATTAGGTATATTGCTTTCCTAATAATTCTAACAAACATATGTTTTGCGTTAAACAAATACCTAGTTTATTTTAACTACTAAACTATTTTTCTTTGTTATTTGACTAGGCTTTTCATTTTGGGTCTCAGCATGATGAGTTATTTTATGATGTTTGATTTTGGTTTGGTGCTCATTCATTTCACAGACAAACGTTTAATCGAATTTCATTTCATCGACAACGATTCATCGAAATATCAGTACTAGGAATTTCGTTTGGCATTTTTTGTTACGCATACTATTCAATTAAAAAACTTTTACTGCTCTGAAAAACTATTCAACGAATATCACTTGGTCAGTGATTTGTTTCAAATTATTTCATTGTCTCAATTACTAAACATTGAAATTCATTTATTGGACATATTACTACAAAAAAATTTTATATCTTGTACATTTATACATTTTTCGGCTGGGTTGGACTATAGCAAAGGGGGCTGAGGACTTAGAAAAAATTCGATGGATATTGGTGGCATTGTGACACGTATTTTTTATAAATTTAGCGTGCAGAATACGCTAAAATAAGCATGTTTTGTAGGGAAAACTTTTTCCCAAAATCAACCTGTTCATGTTAAATCACATGTTCATAAATTGTAGTTTAGAAAATAAAAATAAAAAAAAGAAAGTGGCCGAGTGAGCGAGCGAAGCGAGCGAACAAAACCTTCCGGGCAGATCCGACTCGGATAGGTTAGGTTAGAAGACTAAGGCGGGAGCTTTGCTAAACATATTTATAAACATTAAAAGAAAAAAAAAACGGATATAGGTAAGGTTTGGTTGAACAAATAATTCGTCTACTGATATTTTTACCAATCTTCTGATTTCTAGGCTAAATTTCTTCTGACGTTTTCAGATTGGATCTGGCAACACTGGTGTGCTCTTGTCCGCAGTGCTGCAAACTCTCCTGATTTATCAGGAGTTCTTCTGATTTTTAGCTCTGTCTCCTGATCTACTGTTTTATTTATAGATTTGAGTCAAATCTCCTGATTTTGACAAGTAGCGATTACACTCCTGCAAACTCCACCCG
>JALPQI010003956.1:0-80443 GCA_025490895.1 Thaumatotibia leucotreta
ATTAAACAGTGAGAAGAATCAGTAAGTAATTTATTTATTATAAACTGTGTACAGTAAGGTTTTGAAATACAAAGTTGTAGCTATTTGACTTTTTCACAATATGAGTCACATTGGAACGGGTCTGTTGGCAATTTTAATTTGGTTGATTGTAATTAAAAGAAAATGAGGAGATCACAACAATTGTCTTATCGACATTATATTCATCCATCATAGAAAACTAAGTCCCAAATAGGTTGAAACTTGAAAGTTTGACAAATACCTACTGTTAAACGAACTGTGATTAAGAAAATTCAATTCAAATACACAATCAATTACGCATATTCAACATAGACTACAGGTCACTTGAAGCACTAAATGTCGGTTTTATTGACACAAATACATGAAAATCAATTTGAATTATACATGACGCGTGATCTGGTCCAATCAGTCAAAATTGCCTCGGACACTATACTTATAGCATGACATGCAACGACACAGCTACCTGCATTAAGTGGAGGTAATGATGTATCAATTTGTTCAAAATGACATATTTCGTAAACATGGTAATGTTGTTAGACTGAAGCATGTGTTTTGCATAACTGAGTAGGCACTGCCTCGTCAGGTATTTTTATTTTACACAGCTTTCCTGAAATCGTACTTTATATCGCCAATAATATGTCATACGAAAAAACTTTGAGATGTTTATCAATCTACAATTATGGAATGAATCGGCAAACTGATCCTAAACTTGGCACGATTTTTAAAGCATCTATGCTAGTAGGCGTTTGATAGTCCCAATTTAACGTTTATCGTCCTGTCCTTCACTTCCGCCCTTGTAAACCAGTTCTACGTGACATCAACGCCTATTAAATTTCATATATTTGGAAATAAAACTATGAAAACGGGGTGTTACCCGCAGACCACGAACCCCGTAAAGTGTTCGAAACGTCGGAATTAAGTTAAAGTTAATTAATATATGCGAGTTTATCCGTTTTCATAGTTTTATTTCATGAGTGATCCTCGCGGTAACCGAAGAAAATATTATCCATATATTTTCTTATCAAAAATTTTTAACAGCGAGATTTATAATCCTTAGGTCCATATGGTATCACACATTTTATTTCTAAAATGACTCATATAAACAACCGATGTCAATAAGAACTGTATTCCTCAGCTTGACAATCTCAATCGATTACTTATTCCGACATGTGTCATTCATTTCGATCGTATGGTTTTCTCTGTACCTAAGGGATTAAAAAAAAATGGCGAGTACATCATCGCATAACGCCGCGCGTGTCTGCTGCGACCCTAATAACGCGCGACTAATCCGGCGGTAATGTGGACGTAGCTTAACGTGATTCTTACATTTCCTCGGCCATCAATCTAATACGATTGAGTTTCATGAGTTGTCGTTGTCATATAGTTGACTTCATATGATTGGTACTTAAAATATAATATCAATAAAATACGACTTTGTTGCCTAAATGAGGTTTCTTTGGCTATTTGTCTCGTGAGTTTACAATTTAGAAACGGACGTTAAATTATGTTACAAGAACTTAAGTATATCATCAGTATGTAGAGTGCCTTTAATACTAATAACTAATACGAATGTGTATAATGACTTAATAAAACTTAATAACTTATACTGCGCTTGAGATGCTTAAAATTCTTGGTTTAGATATTTATTATTGCATTTTATCCAATTCATTTATTTCAAAAGATACAATAAAACTTCATACTCTCAAAATCGCAAATATACCTACTATGAAATTGCCATCTATCATCATCATATCAGACAAAATACGTCTATTATAGCTGGACATAAACCTTCTCTAAACATAGCCACAATAACCAGTCCTGCGCCATCCACATCCAGCGGACTCCTGCGACCTTCACCAGGTTATCAGTCCACTTTGTAGGAGGCGTACTCACGCTGCGCTTTCCGATGGTCGCCACTCGAGAATCTGTTCGCCCCAACTATGAAATTGTGAGATACTAAAGTACCTTGCCTGTTTAGATTTGATGAATACAACGGAGACATTGCATACCGAGTATTACGTTCAACTCTTCCACTTAGCCGTCGTCAAAATGCATGTAATTTGACAGTGTGACAAATACTCTCACGACATTCATACATTTTCGTGTTGAACACATGCTCAACTGTGATTACACTAAATTATACCTTTCTATCGCTCTGCGTTTCGCAAACTTATTACGGTTTGGCAACACGCTGCAATCTGTTTTTGATCCAATTTTTAAAACACTATGTTGGTAGGTATAGATTTATTTATAATCCGACCGCTACCAAATATGGTCGTTACTTATAGCCAGGTTGATTAGGAAATAAAGGATTATCTAAAAATCCTGTAGCTGTACCATGACTTTGCAAGTATCGATAAGGTTAGGTTAGGTTTCGATACATAAAGCAGATCGCGCTTCACTACAGCCTGGCAAAAGAGAGTAGAAATTAAAAAGAGGCAACATTGTAGTGTCGTCCCGTTTTCTCACGCATATTGATTTGAAAGGGACGACACTATGCTGGACGATGATGCTAATTTTTAATTTCTACTCTTTTTTGCCAAGCTGTACATAGTATAAAATAAAGTCACTTTTTCTGTCCCTATGTCCCTTTGCACGCTTAAATCTTTAAAACTACGCAACGGATTTTGATAAGATTTTTTTTAATAGGTAGAGTAATTCAAGAGGAAGGTTTTTATGTAGGTATAGTACCCGTGCGAAGCCGGGGCGAGTCGCTAGTACTCCAATATATCAGTGCAAGAGCGATAGATTGCTATGTATCTAGTAAAACGTAACGTACTCTTTACTTTCCAACTCATGGTACGGCTACAGTAGCCGTGACTTTGCAAGTATCGGTAGCGTTAGGTTTTTATCGATACGCAAAGCAGGTCATCACGCTCGCTCCTATAAGTCAGTGCGAGCTCTATAGATTGCTTTACGTATCGAGCAAGACCTAACGTATCCTTTACTTTCCAACTCATGGTACGTTTACGATGTTAAAATAAGAACCACCCTAATGAATGTAACCAGTACAACATTTCCACGTACTCGTAAAGAGGAATATTAAACTCCAAAGCAACCTTGAGGGTGATTACATAAACTGTTATTTTATTAATAAAGAGGGTAAAAAGAAAAAGTTTTATCCAAAAGCCACATAAAATATTTATTTTATGGTGTCATGAAAGTTCAAAGGCCTCCGCAGTGCGCACACGCATGCAGCAAGTAATGTTTTTTCAAAGAAGGTACAGAAACTTAAATGGAAGTAGCGCCAAAAGATAGTAGGGTTGAGGCTTTCTTTCTTATTATCACATATCGATAATTTACGTACATGTTTTTTTTACTGGACTGAAGTACCACAAAATAATGTGTCCTAGCGTTGAAAATTTCCGGGAAAAATCCCGTTTCTTTCATATTGGCTCGTTTTTCTGATTCTTCCGGAAAAAATAATGAGTTTCCACTATTTATTTTCTACTCTACACCTATGTTCATTAAGTCTAATTTTCACTTAGGTACAAAAGGGAAACACGACGTCATCAAGAAAACGCCAATTGAAATAGGTGGAAGGTGTGCATTGATAGTGAAAATGATTATTCCTTTCAAAACCCGAATAAAATGAAAAACAAAACGAATTTCATAAATTCCCGAAAAAACATATTCTTCATTATAAATATATATACCTAAAGAAAAATATGTATTTCTTTTTGTTTTAAATTGAATCAAAACTTTAAACAGGACCACACAATTCATTCAAAGTTTAACCTTACATTGTCTGAGTGAGCATAGTTGATGACGCTTACACGCCCATATTTACGATCGAATGTTACTATAAAGCATCGACTAATTTACAAGCTGCTGACTAAGAATCGATATTTTATGAACACCGAACCTCACTACCGCTAATAAAGCCATACGGGCCGAGGTCATTATCGTGCAAATTTACGCCGACCATTGGCACGATACATAAATGTCGATATAAATGCATTTTTATCGATACGTGCAGCTCTCGTTACCGGCGATAATTTCTTCATTTTCATATTGCTTCGCGACCTCTTGCATTTTGAACCAGTTTGTTAATGTGGGTTTAGTGAAACGTCCGAAATATGAAATTGGAGACGTATTACTTTTTGCAGGGGGTCTATAGTAACGATTACATATCTTTGCTAAAACTCACATCGGTTGTCAACAGTAGTGTCAAAAATGTACCTACGAACATACCATTTGGGCTATTTTTTTTTCAAATACGAAACCCCTCACTTTTTGTGTATTTGGAACTATGTGACCATTGAGAATCTCGAGCTCTTTCGATCTTGCCAGCAGAAAATATTTGTTCGTTTTATTCGTTACCATTTTATTCATACATTTGTATGGTGGTAACGGAATGGAAAGTTTGAAAAATGTGTAAATTTTGGGACAAAATTTTCCCCTATTAGTATCGAAGGAGCTTACGATTCTGAGTAGAAATCAATTAAAAAAAAAGTGCGGGAATAACTTTGAAAAATTGGCCCATTTCACCCTGTCTTAGTTGGCTATATTATTATAAACCTTAATCGTTTAAGTTTACCGCTGACTTAGAGCTAGTTCCTTCCTCAGGTGAACTACACTAACTACGTACCTATAATTAAGGCCTTCCTTGTTATTGATGATAAATTACACATATTGTGGGTTAATCGTGTCGAAATATGAAGCATTCGCCCTCATTGTCCGACTACCGGGTTTGATGAACAACGGATAAAAAGGTAAGTGCGAGAAGTGTTTCATGTGGTATTGGTTCCGTAGCGTTTCCATACAGCTACATGTTTGTTACCATTCGTTTCTAAAAATCGACCACTGACATATATTGCCTCTACCGTTGATAATAACAACGATTTTATTGCGAATACAAGTATTTGTTTACCAAATACAAAAACTCCTTATGAAATACGAGTAAATAGCTAGTTTAAGATACTCTTAAGACGGCTATACATGAATTTGTATAAGTACATATATATTGTTTTGAGACAAATGAAGGCCAGCATCCTAAAACTGGGCATTGTTCCTGAATACAGTGACAGCATTGTGTCGAAAATTGGGATTAGGTATTTGCATCTAGAGCACTGTGATCTATAACTTACTCCGAGTTCATTCAATTTAAAAGTGCAAAAAGATAAAATGCTATGTCTGTCCCGTACAGTAAGAAATAAGAAGAAGAGGTGGATATCGATATGCGAACACGCAAAGATAAACTAAGTAATTGAAATAGGTATGCGTATATAGGTACAGGTAATGCGTATCTATTCATTCCAACATTTTATGCGCATCAAATGGCGTATGGAATAAGCAAATCCCACGGAACCCTACAGAAGGCTTTCATGGTAACGCAATTAAGATATCTCGATCGAACGGAATAATCAGTGTAATTACATGTTTTCGGATGGTAGCACTTATCTAGGTGAAAGCGCAAATCCTCTAATTGAATGCATTCGACGTAATCGGAGCAGCTATCGATGAAGACAAAACATCTGTATTTAAGACTACTTTCGTTATTATTGATGATGTTTTATATTATTTGCTTGGAGTGTTGCAGTGTTGTGCCATTGGGCACGTCCGCCATGTTGGATTTTCTTTTACTTTGCGGATTAGGCGTTCCTTAGAGGTCAGCGCTTTACAACTTTATTCAATGTGGAGAATTTAGAGCCATTTAATAACATTAATTTCAAGAATGGCTCATGAGCTCAGTCTACTTTTGACCAGACCTTTACAGGTTATTCTGGAGACCCTTGGGCCCACTTCAATAACATACACCACTGAATCGTGAAAATCTCCGTCAATAATAAATATCTCATTTCAAATTAGTATTCATAATGCACAATATAAATAACTATAGTTTTGACCAGGGGAGAAACGACTAGTTACATGTATTATTACGCTACAATAAAAAGCTACTGCAAGATTGGTTTCCTTCTTTTAAATACCTAACCAAACAGAGTATTAGTTGACATACCTTTTACTTTTAAACGATGAACAATCAACATTTGTTCATTCCTTTGGTAAGTATTTACAAGATATACCCTAAAGCTAACTTTTATCTTAAAAGCTGTTAGTTCAATAAATATAAATAAGATTCACTCCATTAATAATTAACGCTATAGATACCTATGATATATTATATTGGCTTTTTAATGAACACTAATCTGGTAGCGTATATTAACACCAACCCAATCTTGTTTATTACGTTTACAAAATATAAATCCAAATCGATACCGTTATCGATTAATCTAGTTATTCGACTCGATGATCGGTATGCGACCAAAAACAAAACGCCCGCAGCGCGCCCTAATAATCGTAACTGTTATCTCGGTGCAATTGCATTGGCTAATGTCGATAAAATCGTTTCTCACTTGGAAAATCGACGACTGGTTTTTATCGATATAAAAGTCGAGAAACTCTTCGAATTCGTATCGTTCAAAGCGCATATTAACCGGAAACTATTTTGTCAAGAAAAATCACCTACTAGCCATTTTCTGGGAAACATTAAATCACTACATAGTATAAAATAAAGTCACTTTTTACATTCAGATCAGCCTATGTACGAATTATCAAGGCCCTACTAGTTATACTTAAATTCGTTAGTTATTCAATTTAAACGTTTTGTTTTTCTACAATTTCATCGTCACCATCGCGCTGGACGTAGGCCTCTCATGCGTATAACCCATAATCGCTACGCTCAGCAAGCGGATTGGCGATCACATGTGTCCGCAAAGAATGGTCAGTGACACGTCAATCCCTTAGTCGGCTCTTACGATACCCGCGGGCAAGAGTAAGGTTGGTGACAAATGTATTTTTACTGCCGTCTGCTGCTGTATTAGTACGTAGTTGAGTACTCCTATCTTAAGCTTTGATCGGTTTTCAAATTTTAAGACACCAATTCTAACCTTACAATTGTCGACGAATGCTAGGCCAGGACTTATTCATTATTTATTGTGATACACATTACTCGGCCGGAAGCTGTCTAGATCAATTTACCAAGGCCATTCCCAGGCAATCGCGATTGTACCAGCGACACTATAATTAATTTGACTTTAAGATCCATCTCATGTACCAGCGGCTTAAGGGGCCTTATCACACTTGCGATTTACAAGCGAAGCGTACGCGCGGCGTGTTCGTCGCGTGCCCGTAACCAATTCGCCGCGAGTGCGTCGCGATTTTGCCGCGATCGCATAACGAAGACGCTGCGCAGCCTTCAGTAAATCTGAGTCTTGGACAGTCATTTACATAATGGATGCACAGCGAGTTCGCCGCGTCAAGAGTTGGAATCCATTATGTAAGTGACTGTCCAAGACTCAGATTTACTGACGGCTGTGCAGCGTATTCGTTACGCGATCGCGGCAAAATCGCGACGCACTCGCGTCGAATTGGTTACGGGCACGCGACGAACACGCCGTGCTTACGCTTCGCTTTCAAATCGCAAGTGTGATAAGGCCCTTAAACTCCCATCGAATCACATCAGGGTTCGGTTGCTAGTTGCCACGGCGCAATCCTGATTTACGAACGCGCGTTTGACAGCTGGCCGCTTCAGAACCAAAACGTCATAACTGCGTATTTGAAATAATATTCCTAGTGTCTTATTGCGTTTAAATAAGAGTCTAAAATAGTAGGTGCAATCTAGTGGTTTCATGGTCGTTTGTTTTTCCGGGACGTGTCGTTCTATATTTATGAAGCGGTCCAGCTGTAGGGATGTGTGCGCTGTGCACGTTTTGTAAGGATACTGTTGTGATGCGATTTGATGGAGCACTGATTACATTGTAAGGGATCTTTTATTTACTAAGGGAATATTAAGAGCGAAGATTGTAGTCGACTGTTAGGTAGTACAGTCAAGTGCAAAGATATGTATCGAAAGAATCTCCTTATAAATTTGACGACGACGTTCTTATACACAGAATTAAAGTGCACTGGGACATATTTTTAAACATTTTAAATACACCTCATTTTGCCTTTGATTGTACCTGCAGAAAAAGGATTACAATTTTTAAACGATTGATTGCATGTTAATTGCAGTGCAAGTAAAATAATACTAAATTAGAGAAGCTGGCAGCTGTAGCCGTCGCTGGCGCCAATGGAACGACTTTCCGCTGTCTTTGGCCGTCAAAAGGTTACATTTTAGTGAAGTCTAGTATGATTGTTTCCTGCTTTTGAATAGAAATCCGAATAATCAGGGCTAATTGCTTGCATAATTGGCTAGTGCCATCGTCCTCGTATAATAATACAGTCTATTACAGGTCTAATGAAAGCACTGACACGGAGGGCTCATTTCAATGTGACCTTTTCCTTATTAATTCCTTAATTCACTTTGTACCATCCACTTAAATACAGACAAATGATTATTCCTGAACGTAAAGTGCATCGTAACAAGGGGCAAGAATTCTAAAATTATAACTAAAGTGAATCAGTAAGTAAGCTGATGTAGTAGATATAATATATAATGTTGTGATGTAATTCTAATTAATAATCAAAATATGTAAAGTTAAATGATAATAATTGATAATTTAATTTGATATGTAAATATTTAGGATAAGGAAATTTCAAGCACAATGTGTTTATTGTTTTATATGTATAAACTAAATTGAAATTGAATCAAATATTTAGCAAATCTGATCTGATCTGAAATATGTCGAGCAATCGTAGATAGGTATAAATGAAAATATTTGATTGAGTCAAAAATAGTCGGTTAACTAGTTTACAAAACACTAAGTACGTGTGTCGGTATATTATACACCGTGTTTTTATTGATTTCCGTTAAATTAAAGGGAAGCTTATTTAGGTCAAAAATAATCAATATCTCTAAGAAACTAGTGTCTTAACTCTTACTGTTATTGAGTTATTAAAAAAATAAGTTTAATGACTGAACAAGTGTATTGCAAACTTTATTACATCCTAATGTTACTTATTTTGACATGTGCCGTCAGCAGCCGTCAGTCGCCTGAGATCTTATTCTTAAGGTTCTCTCACACTTGCCATTACAATTATTATGTATGAAAACAAAAAAAAAAATCTTTTCGAAATTAACAAAAGCCGATATACCTACCAGGCAACTTCTATTAATGTCCCAAGTAAACTGTCCAATTTAACGGAAATCTTTAAAAACACGGTGTATAATGTCAGGCCTACTACCGCGAACTTCTCTCTTTGTCACTCCAACGAAGGCCTCATTCAAGTGACACAGAAAAATCCTCGAAATTAGCGGATTTCCGAGTTTGCTGTGGAGCCGCAGTATGAACGAGAGTCAAAATAATATCAAACCAGTAAATAAATATTGTTCAAAACATAATTCTTCCCACTAATGGGTTTTCGATATTTATGTTTTAGAAACATTTATAAATTCTTCTCGACATTTTCACTCTTTGAACTGATATACAATACCTAGTATTAAATAATAGATATTTAAATCGTATAGCAATATCTGTTAACGTAAATCTTCGTCCGATTAGCATGAGCGTGGGTGGTGCCACGCCTTCTGTTATTTATTATCCAATGACATTATTGACATTACCGCTGAGTTTCTACAATCGCTATTTGATATATCAGAGCGGCCAAGGTGTTCATAAATACCTGAGTTTCAACTGTAACGCTATGACGGTACCTACCGTGTAGTGACGGCAGTAAGAATACCTACATTTGTCACCACCCCCAACTCTTACCGTGGGTGTCGTAAGTGTCGACTAAGCGATTGAAGCGTTATTGACCATTTATTCATCGAACATTGATGACGGGCAGCAGCGTCATCATAGTGGACACACTACAGCGATCGCCAATCCGCTTGCCCAGCGTGGGGATTAAGGGCATTTACCTCCTAATGTATCCGTAGCTACGCATAGGTAATAGTAGAGGCTCAGATGTTTGTCAGCACCATGGGCGCTCTCATATTTAAGGCGACTGTACGTTACTGTGCCGGGCTCTGCTGCAAGTGAAAGATACATTGTTTACTCCTTTCCAGGCGTACACTAAAGTATATAGTGAAAGGGAAACTTGATCAACGCAAAAATATTTTTATCCTAGCTGCAAAAAGACCTCTCTCCCTGTAACTTCTACAATTCTCGATGCTGTGCCTCTTCGGTCCAGCGAACGACAAAAAAAGACACGTGACTAGGAACTAGGAGACTAGGATAAAAGACTATTACGTGTGATAAAATAGGCTTGGCGCCATATTAAACGGCGCAGAAACGAAGCGTGTTTACGGATAAGAAAATGTTTGATGTACCGACTCACCGACAAAAAATGAGTCTCTATTTACGGTCTAAAAGCCCTATTTGACGATAAAAACGGCGATTTGTTGGAAAATCTGTTCCATATAGATTAAGTTCTTTATAAGAGACCACTTTTTGTAAAGCAAGGCGCAATTTCAAAGTCAACGTAGTTTTGCAATAGGTTTTTTATGTAGTTTTTCCCTTAAGGAAAAACAATAAATTCACGGGCACAAGGAAACACAGGTAAGCTCATCTATAATGTTTTCCGCTTTTAATAAGTAGCTAGTATAGTAAGGTGAGTAAGGTACGAGTAGGTATACATATACATATACAACTAAGGTTAAGGGAAGGTAATTAAAAGATATTTATGATATGATAAATAATTATGTTTCTAATTAATGTAAACATAGGAAAATATCACTTATATTGTATGACTAATTATTGCATGAATTTGAAGACTCCAGAAGAAAAGAAAATGTCACAGAAGAAAATGTGTGATAACAAACAAAATTTGTAGAAGGCACAAATCAGAAAATATTTTTACCTAGCATATTTTGTAAAGTGGGGTTTTTAAACACCCAAAATCTTACAAATATAACGAGCACAGGTATTATAAAAAGCGTAAACTTGTTAGCTTGACAACAATCATAGCATAAATTATACATTATTAATATAAGATCCTCAAGATATACTCCTCAAAAGAAAATAAGGGCCACTGTGAGTTTTTTGACTGTACCTTAAAAAATAAGTAGGTATTTATTTTATATATTCACAACAAAAAATAGAACTTTTACAGTACAAATTAAGTTTATTGCTGTAACAATTCACGAATAAATTAAAAATCACTTATTTAGATACACTTAATAAAATAAAATTAAGTAGCAGTCGCACGGACATACGATTATAATTTTCTTTTGAGTAGTATAAATAATCTTAACATAGGTAAACAATGTCATAATTAGCAATTATGTCGCTAAAATAACCTCAACAACACCAGATGAACCCATTCATATAGTCATTACACACGCGATTTCTACCTTATTCGTAAAAAATGACGTAAGTGCCGCGATCAACCTATCGATGTATGACCATTTGATAAAACATATCAGGTTTCTTTTACTTAAACTTTACGCTTTCGTGAACAAGACTAAGCATCGTATGAAATTGCGATCTTTTTTCATGTAATTACGGACAAATGACGATTAAAAACTATATGTGACCACTAATTTGATTTGACGTATTGTATCATTACTAGTACTTCAATCATTACGTGTATGACAAAAAATGGAATATCGTCGGTGCACTTTGTATCGTTAATTATAAAATAGGTATAGGTACAATCCATTAGCGATTTTATTGAGCTATTAAGCTATAGCAATGGTTGTCGCGGATGATATTATTTATCTACCAAGTTCATTATTTTCTGCAAAAAGCTTTTATAAGAACCAGTTTTCGTAAAACACTATTTTATTTGCATTTTTAGGTTTTAGGAAAACGTGTTTTCAATATAATATAAGGCACTGGTCTCGAGCTACTAAGCTATGAACTATCGACTATAACCACGATACGCACTCCTGTGTAAATAAATGGGACACGGCGGCGATACTCGCCCTGCTACCAGCTATCATCGCCGGACGAGTAAATACTAATAAAAATAATTTATTCGTGGCAAATATAACAAGCATGACAGGACAAAACGAAACAGCCAAATTCAGCATTTAATATTATACCACGAAAATTACCGCCGCATCGCATCGTAACGCCGCGTCTCTTTTATTTACACGGGAGTGCGTATCTTTTGTTCGTGTTTATAGCCGATAGTTCATAGCTTAGTAGCTCGCGGTGAGACCAGGCCTACTACCGCGAAAATCGAAATTCGGAAATTTCGAGAATTTTTGTTTGTCACTCAAACGAAGGCGTCACAGAGACAAATCCTCGAAATTTACGAATTTCGTTTTTCGCGGTAGGGCCGCTGCGCCTTAACAATGTTCTGCGGTACTGTTACTGTGAACCTCATTTGATTAACATTGGCAGGTTTCGTCAATGTATCACCCACGAGACAGCGCGAAGTCTGACGGGATATTCATATTCGCATGATAGAGTAACGTAACGCTTTCATGAATTGATTAGAATACGTTCTACTCTACGAACAAATAAAACATGGAAGCCGCACGCCCGCACGTAAATTGCCTTTCAAAAACGGTCCTGAATTTTAGTTGACACGTGTCACCCCCTCTTCAATGCATCACTGTACTGAATTTCAATGTCAACCTATAAAACCTAAACCGCCATTTAAAAATAGTTGTGATCTGTCCATCAAAGTTTTGATTGGCTATATTCTATAAACATTTGTGAAAGATGTTGCGCCGAAATATGCACGGTGTTAAGAAAAGCGGTATGGCCTGCCTATCTGGGCACAATTGAACAATTGATTTTGGGGAATATTTGACCTGGCGTTAGACGTCCATGTATATATGGTCGCAGGTTCTACTGTTTGTTATAGCATGTGTCTATTATAATATTGTGATAATAGTTATACTTTCCTTTTCTTCTATAGTTTGGATTTCTTGCAGTTTGTTTCATCCCGAGTTCAATTGGTTCTTGGCTGACCGCACTTTAGGTAAATATCGACACTGGAAATTTCAAATGTCGTAAGGGACATTTTGTCGTAAGTACACTTTGAATTGCATAGAACTCAGAAACAAAATCTCTATCGATCTGTATAATTAACTTTTTGATATCGCTTCAAATAAAGAAGTTATGAAGTGAATTCATTTTGTCGTAACTTCATATTGCTTTAAAAAAAATGTTGTATGGGTAAAAATTTTAATTTGAAGGGATAACGTGTCCATTTTCAACGTAGTATATCCTTCTTATTCATAAATCCCTATGTGGTTAGTTACTACAGCAAAAGAAGGTGCCTTTACGACATTCTATCTGATGAAATAAATACGAAACTGTGAATTCACAATGGCGTAAGGGACAAATATTTTAGGCTTTTGTGCGTTACGACACAATTTCGAAGATAGTATGGCTCTATTGTCTTAATAAACTGTGTCGTATGTACATATAAATCAAAATAATTTTAAAGTTTGATGTTGTAACTCACCTTTTAATTTTATAAAGTATACGTTACTACATTAAATACGGTACATGAATGAGAGTTACGCCTCAAAAAAGATGATATTAAAAATCTTAAAAGATTTTTTGTGTACGTTATAACATTTTGTTTAGTTTCTTATAGCACTTGCAACAGTGCCGGCGCGACTTGACCCAGGGCGTCTCAGGAAGAGGGGTGAGGGCAGAGCACTATTTTTACTACCACATAGATACTGCATCGACTCACGCACATTTCCACTTCCACCCCTGGAGCATATACATCGCTCTAACGATTCCTCTCTGGACGGCAAAACGGCCAATCAAGGCAAGCCGAGTCCTACAGTTCATCTTGGATTCTACTCTGACCGACGAAAACATGCCTGAGACGATGTCGCTATTGCCGAACAGCTCGCCACAAGCTGCCCCAATCTTATTATTAACTCCCTGGGAATCATGGGCTTATTTATAATTAGCTGTCTTTTGCCAATTCGAGAAATTTACTCTATAGTACATGTGAACCGTGAACCAGTCTCAGCAGGCTATTGAAAAGTGTAATGAGCTATGATCATTGCATGTGTCAGAGATAGGGCTGTAGTAATAAGGTCCGGACATCTGCCATATTATCATCTTTATTATTGTTGTTTTGGTCTAATATCCGCCGCGCCGAGCGGTTATGATATTTTGTCGCAGCCCTTTTTATAAGTCATTACTGATTCTTGTCGAGGCCAGAACATTCCAAATTCTGACGGCTGTAATTTTGTGTACATCATAAGGCAATTTTGGGTACCTAGGCAGACCTAGGTAAATACTTATTTTATGCATTTGTGGTCTGCAGAAACAGAGAAGGATGAGGTCCATAGTAGATTAATTGATAGTTTAAATCAATATGTTGCTACGTTGCAAAGTAGTTTGCTATGATTTTAGCAGAAGCTACATATTGCATCTTGTTTCTTACCCATGATTGTTATTATACATATGTTAATAGTTAGGATTCTCGATTCTTCAAAGGCTTTGTTACTTTTGAGCTCAAGTAGTTTAGCAAGAAAGTTACTTTGATGGACTTCAACTGTGCGATTGCTCTTATCTTATCTTATCATATCTAGTTTGTTCAGCAGATAATATGGCTCCGGTTTGGTGATTCCATAGAAAGGCTCTGGGCTGACAATGCGTGTGTTACCGTTCTTTCCGGTAAACTCATCTGCTGTTTCGTTTCCAACAATATTGGAATATCCTGATACCCATCTAAGTGTAACTTCGTTAAAGTCGAGGGCGTTTAATTTATTCTTGCAGCACTGGACTAGTGAGAGCATTGCAGCTTGACTGTTTGAGTTGATGTAGATAATAGATAATATTGGTTTTTAGGTTTCTGGCCTAATTGATTGCCACACATAATGTAATATTTATGCGCGGAAATCATCATAATATTAACTTCTGTCTAGAAAATGAAGGCCATTTTGCTGATGCTGACGCAAACTATGACCTTAGGCCTCTCACCTACTTGTACCTGTGGTGCCATTTTCGCCAATCATTCTGGTCGTTGGTCAATTTGTATCTTGAGGGTACTTCGACTGTCTGGTGAAGCCACATTATTATTATTAGTGCTTGTTTTATTCCCGAAAGCCCAGGCTTTCAAGTTGGTTTTTGCAGGCTGTTCAAACACTGAGAACACCCTGTCGTTGTGTGAAATTCATACTCAGTTATATTGAGGGTTGGAGTAGCTATTCTGTTAGAGAGCACTCTTTGGACCCATATAGTTGTGGTTTCATCCATTTGATTTAATTTCATTAAGGATGGTTTCTGTGAGTTTATTATCGAAAGCACCTTCCACATCAAGGAATACACACCGACCTGTTTGCTTATTCTCTAGACTTTACCGCCGGTTTGGTAACCTGTATCGTGTGCTTAGCTTATTTTTATTTTGTTTCTTTCTGTTATTTTCTTACTGGTGCAGTAAAGAATTACTTACTAACTTACTTACTTTTATGTACCTTGTGACCAGGTCAATTGGGGTAGTTTTTGGTAAACATGTTGATTTTGACTTGGCGATCTTGCCACAAAGTAGTGAAAGAAATAGAGATGTTAGACTAATAGGTTTGAAGGACTTAGAACGAGTATTATCTATACTCGTTTTTCCTGCTTTTTGGTACGTACCTTGACACTAGTCCATTTTCTCAGTATAAACCCCAATGCAATGCTTGCCCGAAATATTTTGCCAGGTGCGGAAGGAGGACGCCTTGACTTCGTTTTGATAATGTACGAAACACTTCATAATTTTCAGTCGATTTGAATGGCTTGCAATAACTCAGCGCTCCTTAACCATTTTTTGGGCTACAAATGTAGGTTTTCAGTCAGTGGTTTGTTTCCTAAGGATTCGATAGTTCCTTTGACCGCATGTCTTAATAGCACGAGTATCATCAAAAAGGGTCATCGATTTTTGCGGAGGCAGTTAGATTACTTATCCAGAATTTCTTTCTTAATATATGTTTTTGTTTCGGCCTCAGGTTGCTCTCAAAACAATTTTTAGATATATGTTTTCTTCTTTTCACAACACTAAGCTGACTAAAATATATACATACCTAACATGTTTGGTTTTATTTCCTATAAATTGTAACGGGTTATCTAAAATATAATAATTACACGTGAAATTGATCTCCGTCTATGAAAATAATACAATTGTAAGTACACAACTTTATATTTTCTTGCATTTTTACGCTACTTACTTCAATTAATCTGGAAACTAGAATGACTTTACAACAGAAAATAGTTGTAATGTAGCATGTTCTTTGACAGTTACGACAAAGAGGTAGTGTTTTCGTTTTTGTCGTAACAGATTTCCATAAAAAAACTAGAAATTTTTGGGGGCGTAAGGGACATCTGTCTATTAAATTTCTGGCATAAGGGACACTATCTCCGAAACTATTGAGTTTACAAGTATATACCTAATTGTCTAATGAAGATAAAGCTTTTTTGTAGTTATGTATATAAGAACCATCTAATTCGGATGAATATTTAACAAGTTATGATTTGAACACTTTACAGGGTTCGTGGTCTGCGGATGGATCCGCAGACCACGAACCCTGTAAAGTGTTCGAAACGTCGGAATGAAGTTAAAATTAGTTAATATACGCGAGTTTATCCGTTTTCATAGTTTTATTTCATGAGTAATCCTCGCGGTAACCGAAGAAAATATTAAGTTATGATTTTTTTTAATTTTGGTTTTTGTTTTTTGGCTCTCCTGAAAAGTGGACCTTTGTCCCTTACGACATTTGAAATTTCCAGTGTCGATATAGGCTAAGCATATGCAGCCACTGAGTATCTACGTAGGTAACTCATTACCTCCTTATTCATAATAGTTATTTATGTGGCTGGCGCATAATAAGAGGCATTAAACATGAGTGTGGTTTTATGAAACGAGCCGTAGGCGAGTTTCATCATAAGATCACACGAGTGTTTAATGCCTAATTATGTACAGTCACATACATAACTTTATCTACATGCATATAATAAGTTTTCTACAATATGTTTATTTTTGTGGCAGCAAATTATTGGTCACGGTTGTAGCGGCGTCCCGGATTTCTGGTGGTGTTTCACACATTTCAACATCACTGTCTTCGTCGTCATAAATAATTTTTCAGTGTAAATATTTCACAACGAACTCGATAATATTTAACTTTCAAGTCAACAGTCCAAAAAAGTTGTATGTTTGAAACCACAGAGCACGGACCTCTTTAGTGTGTAACCTATAGGAAACCCTCCAACCTCCTTGTTTGAAACAATTCAAACAAAACAAATGACTGAACTGACATTAGTTTTTTTTTATTCATAAACCAGGTAAGGTCTTGAGTCGATATCGATTCTCAAATCGATTCTCAGTATTCGACATTTAGAAGAATGTATGGAATATGAATTTTAATGTGAATGAAATTACAAATCGATTAATTCGATAATCGAAGTTAAAGTGTGTTTTTTCTTTTTAACAGAATGTTCGAAATTTAATTGTGATTAAGATATCGGTTGCCGATATCGTAAAGTAAAAATTATGATACAACCACAGATACAGATTTCTTAAAGTAGGCTATTTGCTTACCGCCGCTAAACATATTGTAGACAACTTATGATATGGATGTAGATAAAGGTTTTTTTTAATTGATAATTTTTCTGATACTTTTTTGTAATTTTCTCTAACTATCGTCAGTGAGTATGACAAGATAAAAACTGTTAGTGTAAGAATTTTAATCGTGCAGTTATCAGTGACTTATGATGAAAATAGTTTTTTGAAAAACATGTCATTATCTCTTAAATTAAGCCGAATCCAGAAAACTTCATATTACATTATAGTCTCAAAATGTGGTCAGGAATACACCTTTCAAGTTTGTCGGGTTACTCACTACCACCACCCTGTATTATAATTATAAAGTGGTGTGACTCCCAATTCAATATCGCTCTTACATTTAATGGTGCAAGCATGATGCAAACATAAATATCACATCAATATAAATTTTTGAAGCTTGAATCCCAACAAGGCTATCCGTAGATGCTTTTATAGTAATTGTAGAATTATCGCCGCCTTCACGCTTCTACAGGTTTTTAGGGTTCCGTAGCCAAAATGGCAAAAACGGAACCCTTATAGATTCGTCATGTCCGTCTGTCCGTCTGTCCGTCTGTCACAGCCGATTTACTCGGAAACTATAAATGCTACAGTAACGAAATTTGGTAAGGATATGTGTTGTATAAACCGCTACAGAATTATGATACTAAATTGTAAAAAAAAACATTGCGGTGGGGGCCCTCCATACATGTAACTGAGGGATAGAATTTTTTTTTTAGTTGTATATAAGCGTGTGTGGTATTAATGGAAAGGTCTTTGAAAATGATATGAAGGTTTATAAATCTTATTTTTGTTTAAGCAAATCGTTTTCGAGATATCAGCTCTCAAAGTCTGAAAAATGTGTCCCCCCCCCCTCTATTTTTTAAACTATGCGATATAAAATTCTAAAAAAAATATATATTATGCACATCAACAAGCTCTATCAACGATTTTTAGTTTGATTGAATTATCTCCTATAGTTTTTGAGGTAGGTTGATTTAACTCTATTTTTTTAATAATAAATTGATAATGGTACGGAACCCTTCGCGCGCGAGTCCGACTCGCACTTGGCCGGTTTTTTACACTAGTTCACACCGTTGTTTCGTGCCAACCGAAGTTCAATATTATTCGAAACACGTTTTTACCAAATTTCGAACGGGAATGTTTATGGAGTTGAAAAATGGACCTCATTTGCAGTAAAATAGGGTAAGCATGTTTGTTAGTCATGTAACAAACGCCAATGCAGTTAGCTAACCATTAGTGAACTTTATTACGACTCATTAAAATGTGTATGTGGTCGAATAAATTGTATGATACATAACTGCACGTAAGTATTGGCGATAATATGTCGATTCACAAAAAATATGTGTGCTGATCAATTTTCCGCGACCCCATAAATGCATAGATTTCATTATTATAATGAAATAAAAAAACATAAACGAGTAAAGCAAAACTACACATGTCCAGCTTTAAACTATGGTTTAAAACTGAATCGAATATAAATAATTACGAAATTAATGCCACATGTCTAAAACAAAATGTGCTTATAAACGATTTACCACTTAAGCATCAATTACATTTAGTCATTCAATGTGGATCGATGGCAACCTCATACTTTGATTCCACGAGGCGAGCGACGAAGTGTAATTGCACAAAAGCACAAATTCAAAAATTTATACGTAAATTACGCATTGAACTTGTGAACAGGCTGTTTTTTTATTCACCGGGAAAACTTTAGGGTGTTATTTCTGAGGTCATATTGATAAGGTTTTACTATGGGACCGACATCTGATCCGAGAAAAACAATCTGTTGTTCCATAAAAACCCTGAGAGCAAAAATGAACTTTTTACTAGTGCTTTATGAAATATCGACTATTCTATGGACATCCATATGAAAAAAAAAATTAATTTGATATTTATATAAATATTATACTTATTATGTTTCCCCAGTAGTTCCACTTCTTTTACAGATGTCAAAAAAATATAAGATTTTTAAAATTAAAACACCAAATTTATTAGTCAACATATTCTGATATTTTTTGTGAATAATTTCGCCTTGAGGATGTAATTGAAATTTTGAACGATATTCAAGCTGGTTTTTAGGCTTTCATTTCGGTTTTGTAACTGTCTTTTGGTACTAGGTATTATTGACATATTATTGTGTATCAATTTTAGATCGCAATGCCTCTGATTACGTACGGTTGCATAAATTACTATTGATAAATACATTTCTAATTCATAAATTGTTGGTATGGATGTCGATAGAATAGTCGATATTTAACTAAGCACTAGTAACAAGTGCATTTTTGCTCCCGGCATCCCGGCTTTGGATATTAGTTGGCAGAAGTGTATGGAACATTAAATAAGCCCTGTATAGTTGCACTGCTATTGGATGGTGTTACGGTAAGTAAATAGTCAACGAAACCCGAAGACTCCCGAAGCGCGCCGAAGTCGTGCCCGGTCCGCCGCCGGCGCACGGGAGATGTATGGAAATGCGCGCACCTGCCACTCAAGCCACCCACCGCGCGAAGATAAACGTGCTCAGTTAGACTCCTCGCTAACTACCAGTTTCACTTGATTGCCTACCACTTTTTCACTTGTTCCCTATCTTTTATGAACTAGTCGTCGGTCTGCTATACGGGCATAGCAAAATAGAATTGAGTGGTAAAAGTGACCATATTTTCCCTGCAATACGGCCATATCTTCCATAAAATTAGATTTTATGGAAGGATACTCTGATTCGGACGCCTAAATTAGGATCAAAGATACGAGTATGTATTAACTTTTCATTTGCTCTTAAAATGTCAAACATCCTCCTGCTCACAATTCTGAAATAGTTAGTGGTAACGCTGGTTTATATTCCTTAGAGCGTCAACAACAGTAATAAAATAACGCTTTTAAAAATGTCTTGTCAGAAAAATGATCGTATCGAATAAAGCCTAACGTAAGCAATACTTCAAACCTCATGGTACGGCTAGAGCTATCACGATGTGTGAAGTATAACTTTCCGCGCAGTAATGAAAACCTGAATTTCCAGTTGTATATACGTTTGCTGACGTTATCGGGTAAGTTTAATTAACCAGGTTTTTAATTACATACATATTGTGTTGACGTGTTAATGTAGTAAAAAGCCTATCTTATGTACTCGTAGTGTGAAAACTGTTTTGATCGATGTCATGTTATCTAAAGCCAACACAGCTTAGCGTGGCAGCGTGCAAACACTGATAGTGATGTGATAACTTATAATTTGGCAAACCAACTTGTCAGTAAAATAACACGCGAGTTTTGATTTTATAAGTATGGATCTCCATTTTTTTATATTTGGCTCTGTTTTCAACCGTTATACTGGCTGGACTGCCAAGCTATAAATAAGTCGCCAATCATGACCGTTGTTGCAGTGTGCATGTCAGTTAATAAAATTAATAAAAAATTTCATTGTATATAAAATTTCCATTGTTGATTAATAGGTACAACGTTCAAGATAAAAATATTTCAAACTACGAATAAACATGTCGGTAAGAATGTCGATCAGCTGGGTCGACATGGCCTTTCTTGTGTTAGAAGCGCAGGCCGCCTGTATCGCCACGGTACCATCAACGATCTGGTCCGTCGCTCGCTGGATACCGCCTCTGTGCCTGCAGTACTTGAACCCACAGGCATGGTGAGAGACGATGGCAAGCGATCCGACGGGCAGTGGCGTAAGTGTAACAATAGGGTGACAGGGCTGGCAAAATGCCACGGGTCCCCGACCCAAGAGGGCCCCGGCCCAAGATGCAGTGAGTAAATTGAAACTGAGTACAATATGACGATTTTTACTGATAGGGCCCCATCAAAATAATTTGCTACAGGCCCCAGATGGTATAGTTACGCCACTGCCGACGGGGCCACTTTGGTACCGTGGAGACTGGGCAGGGTTCTGGTGTGGGACGCAACGTGCGTGGATACTTTCGCACAGTCCCACATCCAAGTAACCCGAACACAGTCCGGTGACGTTGGGAGATAATATACTGAACCGACAGCTGTTAGGATTGACTTCATAGCGGCCAAGCACTGTAAGTACGTAAGTAGCACCATGCGGGCCAGACGACCAGCGTCTCGCCTCACACGGAGTACACAGAATATTCATGAACCTTATCCATCTACATAAGGTCTACCAAAGGTCAGACTGTACCTGAGTAGCACCGTGTGGGCCAAACAACCGGCGCGTCCAGATCGCACCACGCACGGGCTTCACGCGGAGAGTTTAGGCCGTTCATAAACCCTATTCCATCTACATAAGGTCTACCAAAGGTCAGATTGTACCTGAGTAGCACCATTCAGGGCAGACGACCGGCGTGTCGCTTCTACGGAGTATACAGACTATTTATAAACCTTATTCTATCGACATAAAGTCTACCAAAGGTCGGACTGTACCTGAGTAGCACCATGTGGGCCAAACAACCGGCGCGTCCAGAATAGTCCAGATCCCACATTCACACGGAGTATTCAGACTATTCATGAACCTTATAGGTATCGTCTAAATAAGGTCTACCGCGGGCCAGACGACAGGCGTCTCGCCGTCCAGTTCTCGTCGCGAGACGCGGCCCTAGCACGGAGTATTAAGACAATTCATGAACCTTATCCCATCTACATAAGGTCTACCAAAGGTCAGACTGTAGTGACTATACCTGAGTAGCACCATGCGGGCCAGACGACCGGCGTCTCGGCGTCCAGTTCTCGTCGCGAGACGCGGCCCTAACACGGAGTATTAGGACAATTCATGAACCTTATCCCATCTACATAAGGTCTACCAAAGGTCAGACTAGTGACTATACCTGAGTAGCACCATGCGGGTCAAACGACCGGCGTCTCGGCGTCCAGTTCTCGTCGCGAGACGCGGCCCTAACACGGAGTATTAGGACAATTCATGAACCTTATCCCATCTACATAAGGTCTACCAAAGGTCAGACTGTAGTGACTATACCTGAGTAGCACCATGCGGGCCAGACGACCGGCGTCTCGGCGTCCAGTTCTCGTCGCGGGGCGAGCGGGGCTAGCATCACGCGGGCGCGGGCCGCGGCATCGCTACCCTATGGATACAGGAGTTCGTCAAAATGGATCCCCAGGTCTAAGCGTGGGGCATATGGCCAAAGAATCCTTTAAGTACCTATAAACGCCAAATCTACAGATAGTCAAATTGGATCAGGTGGCTTATGATGGTCCCTTATTTTTATCCGTTTATCGTACTACGCGTCACTTTCGCACTTTGTTAAAACCTGACGGCAACAACGACAAACGATTAAACTCGGTACCATCATAAGCCTACAGGTCCAAGCACGGGACTTTGTGGATAATTGTATGGTTGGTCAGAATAGACTCCCGGATTCTACGATCCCGTATTGATAGTTAAAATGGACCTTCGTGTTTAAACGCGGTAAAAATATGGTTGGCCACTGCTTATTGGTCATAGCTGGTGCAAATTGATAAGCCTATTTAATGCTTTTCTCTCTAAAATAGATTTCCATTTTCTACGAGCGAGAAAAATCTAACCATGGCTATATGATCCAACAATGTCTGTCAGTAAAAAAGGCAGTTAATTAAATTTTTCTATGGGCAGCATATGCCCATTAGGGTGTCCCATATTTTACGAATTTTAGAAATGAATAACGCATACAACCTTTATCGGGTTTTTTAACCCCAAAACACTCTGAAAAAAAAATCAGCTCATTCCTGTATCAGGAACCCGTGCCGACTTTCATCTGAAATTCCCATACAAATTACTATGAAAAAAATTAGTCAGACAGTATGATGATAATAATGTATTGTTTTTCTGTTCTCATCAAGTTAATTTTACGATAAAATGTTTATAAGACAGTAGTATAAGTTAAGTTCATTTTGGTCATGTACATTGTATAGGAAAATGGCATGAAAGTCGGCAAGGGTTGCAGTTACAGAAATCAACTGAATTTTTTTTTCAGTGTGTTTTGATGTAAAAGAAACCGATTTAGGGGGTATGCGTTATTCATTTCTAAAACTCGTAAAATATGGGACACCCTAATGTCCATCCATCTTCGCGTCAACCCTGTTTAATTTTCCGCCTTTTACTACTGACAGATATTGTTGGACAAGGTATAAATTAGCCACTCTAAATGGATCCCCGTAAATTAAATGCTCAGATGGGATTATCCAAGTATAATATAGGAGCTGATCAAAAGGAATTACAGGTTTAATCAAATTATACTGCATAGCAAATTATTGCAAATCCTGTACATAAAATCATTTACATCTTAATAAATTGAAATGTTAGACGTAAAATCCAACACGTAGAAACAAAACAGCGAATGTGTATCTAACTTACATGTTTGTTTCAGTAAGTACAAATTTACATACGCTTACGGCAACTAAACTTTTTCATACTATTGATATCACTTATTACAATTTTAAATCTTCTAACAAAAACACTCCACGCTACAAAGAAGCACACGTAACGATATTGTTTTAAAAACTCCCATACATAATTCGTATTTAATACAAACAACGACAAGAAAATAATAAAAAATGGCAAAATTTTACAGTAGTCCAATACGTGCAACATTTTACAGTGATTAACATTCTTTCATATTTGTTGGTCTCTGGTATAAATTAACAAAAACGTAACACACGCCAGATACACATTAAAAACTACTTACAATGAATTCGGTCCAAGTTCAAACGATTGGCAAAAAATTGAGGCAAAAACTTTGAATAAAAGTGTAACAGACAGCTCTTGCATTTATAAATGAGGAGTGTCTTTTCAAAAGGACTTATTTCCACTTTCAACTTTTTTTAAACTATGAATGTAGTTTTGCTAAAAGTAGAGAAATACATGTATGTTTTGAATTTCAAGTTCTATTAAGTCTCTTCTTGTCCTCCAAAATGTTAAAATATCAAAGTCCGTATCAAAAGGGCCTATTTCTCCCTTATACTAAAAAAATGATACGAGCTTTTGGAAGTGTATAATAACTTATTATTAAGTACTTCTTGTAGAAATGAATGATTTGTAAAATTTCCTTGAAAAACAGCTTGTGTATTATGGATAAGCTCACATGGCCGGAACAAAACGGCTTAATTCTAAACGTTTCGCATCAAAAGGGCTTAATTCTGAAAATGTATGGTATATTAACTTAATAATTATGTTGATAAGGCAATACATTTAGTGGCATAAGATTTATATGAACTCACTTAAGTACTATATCAAAAACACAGAAAGAATATCGAAATGAAAACCATGGATTTATGTTTTTCTCAATTTCCCAAAAAAAGTTACAACTGGAAATAAGCCCTTTTGAAAAGACACTCCTCAAATGTAACACATTAAAGACCACACATTTTTCATAAATATTTATATGATCACACAATAAGGCTGATTTTAGTGTATAATCGATAAAATTTGTGTCATTCCTCATATAATTAAGGGTTCAGTAGTTAATTATTTATCCTTATATCAGCAGGGCAGATGGACCAACATTTCTAAATAATTTCCTTTCAAATCACCGTGTTTTTTACAAATGAACTAACGGTTTTAAAACAGACATGATACAATCGTAAGAACTAAATAATTTTAAAACCTTAGTAGAACTAGATACCAATATCATAGTTGAGCAGAAATGCCTATTGAATGATGTGCCCTGAATTTTAAATTAGAAAAAAAGTCATGTCTGAGACGGGTTCATAGTTATTTTAACGATTTATAACTTAATACACCTATCTTTACACGTATTCGGGATAAACTGGCGTTGATATACGAAAGGCAATGAAAGTTAAGGTCGACGCTAGTCTTTAAGTTTCAGTTATCAGTAATAAAATATAACTATGTCAAGAAAAAATTGATCTTCCACATTTGCCACCAACAACCCTACTAAACATTAATGGAAAAATTTACTTCACACTTTATGAAAATACTTCAAAACATTCAGTCGTGTTAAAATAATGACGTACCTATCTCACATAGCTATTCAAAACGGAAGCGACCCTACTAAACATGAATGGAAAAATTTACGTCACACTTTATGAAAATACTTCAAAACATTCAGTCGTGTTAAAATATGACGTACCTATCTCACATAGCTATTCAAAACTGAAGCGTATATAAAAACATTATTGAATAAAAAAACTCTGTAGTTGCACGCGCCCATAGCCTAGCTGCTTACCATCAAGTGATTTACCTCCATCGTAGTACAAAATAAAATGCTCATTCAACAAAAACTCCAATTAATCTCGTAAACGCATAAAGACAAGATCGCCACAGATAAAACAAGTCGGTTTTTTCTGATCGTTTTTCTCAAAGTCAAGTGGGTGCGGAAAATGTGGAGCCAGCGTACAAATCGATGCCACGGCTCGACTCGGGTTAACACTCGATTATATTTGGATCGACTTTTTGCAATACTTCTTCTAGTTTAATATCGATTATCGTCTCCGATCTCTACTACTGGATTAGCGTGGAACGATTAGTTAAGTTTTTGAGCATTAGAAAGAAGATAAGCGATGTGTTTTTATCGAAAACACTTTTAAACTAAAAAACAGTATGTAAGTATTATAAATGCTAATCATCACTACATAGTAGTTTCAAACAAAGTCGCTTCTATGTATACTTAAAAGTATGGAACGGAGTTTGATGCGTTTTTTTTTATAGATTCAGCGATTTCTAGAGGAAGGGTTCATTTTCTGTATTGCACCATATGGGTGGCTAGTAATCGATAATTTATACTATTATGATTATGTAAAAAAAAAACAAATATTTACGGATATGTATGGAATATTGTTTTCTTTTTCTCGAGTCCCATCCATTACAAGTTCAGCAATATGACCCCAGAATTAACCCTGTAAAACTGCTCAGTGAAAAAATATCAACCTGTAATGCTAAAATACGAATCAACTGGAGCAGATGTCACACACATCATTACAGGCTAAAGCAAAAGACAAAATTGAAACTATCATTATACTAATACGCTCATTTACTTCACCTGCTGACCTGCCAGCTCCCGTTCGCGCCCAGGCATGGAAACCGGCGGTTAGATTCGTGACAATGGTCAAATTTAAATGGCGGTCGGGCGTTCCAATTTCGAATGGCCGCTAGGCGTGTTCTGTGCACGCGCAGCACTTACAGCGCAGTAGATCTGATGTAACAGTACGAGGAATATGTATTTTTTTTTAATTCACATCACATCATCAGCCTATCTAAGTCCACTGCTGGACGTGCAGTAACGTGTCCACTATCATGACAGAATTTTCTATCAAAAAATGGGCGGTGACGCTTCAATCCCTTAGCCGACTCTTACGACGCCCGCGGGAAGAGTTGGGGTGATGTCAAATGTATTCTTCGCCAATTCATTAAATGATATTTTATTTTATTATGGAACAAATCAGATATTTTGATATGTTTTTAAGTAGAAAAACCACTATATAAAGTCAAAGGCATCTAGTACCAAAGATAAGATATTATATGATATGTACCCCAGAAACTCAACCGGGTTTTTCACATTTTTTTTCCGAAAAAGAACGGTTGCAGGTTTCAATCGGTTTATTTGACTATCTAATTGCCGTTGCTATCGGTATTTCAGTTCAACTCTCACAGTTGTGTCATTATTATGTTATGTCATCATTGTTTTCATTTGTTAAGAATCCGTAACGGAATCAAACTAAACGGACTATGCTGGAGTGTTAAAAATGACTTCTCATATACTTTATTTCATTAAATAGCTGCAAAGTTGAATTCCGTTACATAATTTTACATCAGTAAGGCGTTCTACGGGTACTCTCTAAGTAAATCACAGTTTCTGTTAAAGATCGTATTTACTACGACTAAAATATGAATATCTGTTATGCAATGGAACTAAACATACTTAGTGCCGATAGAATAAAATGAAATAAATATAAGAAAAGTTGTCTCTATTTAATGACACAACTTTCAGTAATGTTGCTTTTTGGTCCGTTTTCCATACAACGCTGCCCTTCCGTTTATAATTTAGTGAAAAAAAATCGGATTTTTTAAAATTGTGTAGAATGCTCTTACTGTTCCAAGAGCCACAGTGTATCCGCCGGCGGCGTATAGCCAGGTGTCGCGGTCGTGCGTCCGAGCCCGTTCGGCTGCACTCTTCAATTGCCGCAATTGAGCCTTTTTTCAGGCGCCATTAGAGCACGCCACACGCCAGAGACTTACAGGTTGCTTTTCGTTTTAAGTTCGATCAATACAATAAATTCATCCACCCGTACGCTCGTTTGCCAACGAAGTAATGTACAAGAGGTGTCATTCAATTAGCTTTTTTTTCAGGCGCCACTAAGCGTCGGTGCAACGGAACGACGATCCTTCCCGCTACCGACCGAGTCTACCAACCATTACGATGAACGTTCAGCACCTATAGTACCAACATTGAAATACCTTTCTTTTAAAAAGTGTAACCCCTCATATGAAGTGAGTTACTTAGAGTTGAATAGTATGGTTAAGTCAATTTTCCATGTACGTTTTCGATCACAGGCAGTGCGGAGAAGTATGGTATCGGAAAAAATTTTGGTTATATTCTGACTAACATGTCAAAAAAAGGAAGCCAATAATAAAAATTTAGGCGCAAAGAAATGATTTCCAATAGAAAATTTGAGTTTCGCATGTTCATTGCTGATTTGATTTGCTAGCTTATACAAATATACATCCGTTTAAAAAAACCTATTATCGACGGTAAAAAGAAATATGTGATGCGTTTGGGGCGTGTGCGTGTTTAGACATCATAGTTAGGTAGTTTTAAGGCTCCTAATCAAATTATCGTAGTTAAGGTATTCTATGAACCTATTATTGACCAAATACCAATTCCATACAGACTTCCTGCAAATAGCAGACGTCTTAAGATAAGCGCTAGTTTCCGCATCGGCCTGTATATCGTAGAAAGACTAGAAAGCGGTGCCAATTACGACCGACGACGGACCACCCTCGACATCTGTGTCGTCCAAGTTTATTGCTACATGCTTTTATTTTCGAATCGTTTTAAAATAAAATTTAACAACTTGTCTTGTTACCGTAAAACCATTCAACTTTAACCGTATCATGAGTTGGAAAGTAAAGGATACGTACGTTAGGTTTTACTCAATACGTAAAGCAGGCCATAGAATGTATTGCGTATCGAGAAATTAATATTTACTTGCAAATTCATAGTACGGCTACTGTAGCCGTTGGAAAAAAAAATTTAAATCTGTTTATTTCTGAGATAAGTGCTTATTTCTATTTTAACATTGATTGCAAAATCTCTTTTGTATGAGATTATGTGCTGTTTTGTATGAGAGTATGTGGAAAGTAAAGAATACGTTAGGTTTTAAGTATTCGATACCTTAAGATTTGTATCGCGCTCACACTTATATACTCATATTGGTGTGAGACCGCGATAGCCTGCTTTACGTATCGAGTAAAACCTAACGTTACCGATACTTATTAGAGAGTGATGGTACGGCTACTGCACGGCACCTTCAATCTCTTAACTTCTCGTATTTATATTTTAACATATTTTTATTAGATTTTACTGACGATTGGTATTTAGTAATCTCTTCTCAGGCGCTCCCTCATGGCTGAGCATCGTGACCAACAATGAAATTCTTCCACTTGACGCGGTCTAGGGCCATATGGACTACCATCTGCATGGAACCACAAGCTTTCTTCATGGTGTTAGTTCACCTTATCGGTATTCCACCTCTGGAGCGTCGGCCTTCGACTTTGCCGAGAATAATGTTCTTTTGAAGAGTGTGCTGATTAGAACGCATGATATGCCCGAAGAATCTGAGTATCCTCTCCTGACAAATAGTTGAAAGCCAGCTCTAGTAATATTTACTCGAAAATCGTTTATTTTATTCAGTAATACCTATACATGAATCTGCGTATCATAATGTACAACATCTGAATGAACCGTTGACATCAAAGAAAATTGTCTTGCTCTAGGATATTAAATGGATTCGTTAAAGCTTCGCTGAAGCACGCGATCGATAATCGATATTGTAAATAACGATATAATATCGATCGAGCTGATACAGTGTGTCATTCGTAAAACTGAGAGGTTATACTCGTATACACTAAGAACCAGCGTAAGTTGAACTGCAAAAGTAACAACTATTACATATAAATGAAAACTATGGTTATACTAGTCAAAATAGCAATAATAGAATGATATTTGGGATTAGAATATGGCTCAATAACGGTCGTGTACCGGATTGACATAAAGTTATGAATGAGAATACTGCGCAACGCCGTGATAGGGCGGGGAATATATCGACCAACTATATCGACATTTTATTGTCTATAAATAATAAAAGGTTCTCTTGTAAATCAGTTTTATCCTAAAACTAGGTGAGGTTATACTGGTCAGTCAACCCTTCGCGCAAACATTTTAAAACTGTACAGCCCTCTGAGTGACGAAATATTTTCCAAAATTATATTTAAATAATAGCAAATTGGATTGTCATTTTAAAAGTTTAGAACTATTACTTTTATTCTAAAGTTAGAGTTAGTTATTTAATTATGATTTATTGGTATTTTGGGTTAAAATTAATATAAACTGCATCACTTTGTGTAATAAATCTCATTAACAGGATGTAAAATTTAGCTTTGTTTGCAGCAACGTATGTTAAACAAAATAAGCCACATTCCGAATAAGAAGATGAAACAAATTCATAGCACCGACGGGCAATTTATTCACTAAATAACCTATTTACTTCATAACCCTAACATCACATCCATTAATTCAATATAAAACATTGATATAAGCTAATGTTAACATCACTAATCGGCCCTCACAAGTGGTTGCCACCACAATTACCACAGACCTATGGTATATCAAAGAATTCCCCCTCTGACTCCTATGACCACTCAAATAGCGGGGGGAGAGGTATTTAAGACATTAAGTAGTTGATTCAGCCAGCCAAGTCTCTAGGCTAATCATACATCAAGTTTACGTTACATGTAACTTTACAGTAATTCATTAATGTTGAAACTCAAACGTTGTAGGTTTCAAATTAATGATCGGGTCGAAGGTAAGCGGTGAGATCAAAGACGTAATGATATGATTTATGTAGATCGCGCAGCGACATATTCCGTTGGTGTCGTGCTGCTAACTTAGACCACACAACAGTAGGCAGGCACACCCAAATTATTATTATATGGATAGAAAAATAAACAGGAATATCATACGATAATTAATATTATACTAAACACTGCTTTGATAAATTAATTAAACATAATAATCGAACACTTACATTAAAACAGTAGTAACTCACAAATCATAATTCGTGTATTTTAGTGTTACGGGTATATTCGTGATCTACAAAGTTCGTAGATCTCGAATATGCTTTTAACAAAGAATGCATATTTTTTAGTTCATACTGTTTTGACCAGTAGGTCCTTATATCATTGTGGTCCGACATATACTATGGCATTGCGACATTTTAATGTTGTTGGTTAAATGATACTCCTTTCTTTCGCTGATCATTCGTCAAATTGTTCCTTTTATTGAAAATATTTCCATTGTTCATTTAAATATTTGAAGTAGAGGTTCATAGGAATAGATCATAAGAAAATTGGAGTTCTTGCTTGAGTGTTGACAAGTTAGTAGAAATACTAGGGTTATTAGACTTAGATCGAGCGGGGCGGCCGGCGGGGCGGGCAGCAGCGCGACGGGTGTATAATGGCCTGGCCACGACATTGATCTAAAGGCCCGGCCACGACTTTGGTCTAAGGCGACCAGCGGCGAGCGAATCCATAAGTTGGAGCGGTATGCCGATATGGGTACTCCCTCTCGCTCGTATGGTTTTCCGCTAAGCCGGTCGCCTGAGACCAATGTCGTGGCCGCGGCATAAGGCGATCGGCGGGGTGGAAAACCATACGTGCTAGGGGGACTGGATTCTCTTGCCGCCGGTCTCCTTAGACCAATGTCGTGGCCAGCCCATAAGGCGACTGGCGGCGTACGAATCCATAAGTTGGAGCGAGAGTCCAACATCGGAACTCCCTCTCGCACGTAAGGTTTCCTGCCCCGCCGGTCGCCTTATGCCGCGGCCACGACATTGGTCTCAGGCGACCGGCTTAGCGGAAAACCATACGAGCGACTTTACGAGACTTAGAACAATTTCATGGCCAGGCCGTAAGGGAATTGAATAGTGTGCACTCAGGCCATGCGCATACGTTTGCCTTTTGTTTAACATGAACGCCCCGCTACAAGCGTCGCTACACGCCCCGCTTGAGCGTACTCAGGCCTTAAGGTGCGTTCAAACTAAAAGAGCATTCGCTGTTCTAACCTCCCACTCTAATGGTGCGGTTAAACTAAAAGAGCATTCGCTGTTCTAACCTCCCACTCTACGAAATTCGATCGGTACACAAAACGTGATTGGTTGATTTCTTAGAACGGGCGCTAGAACAGCGAATGCTCTTTTGGTTTAAACGCACCTTAAGAAATTCGATCGGTACCTACACTAAACGTGATTGGTTGATTTCGTAGAACAGGCGCTAGAACAGCGAATGCTCTTTTGGTTTAAACGCACCTTTAGACTAATTGATAGTGAACAAAAGGCGCGGGCCGGCGTCGAACCTTGGCCCGGCCTCCGCGCATCCTCGCTCCACATGCTTTGTCCGTTCCGGTTCACGCATCTCTGTCGCTGATGCGGTAATGTGTTGCTTAACGTCTTGAAAGTAGGCTGAAGACAATAAGTTTTCTATACGAAAAAATATAATCGTCGTAAAAATCCGTAATTGAAGGTACTTTTTAACTTCAGGCAGGTAGGTAAGTAATAAATTAAATCGAAAATTTTTATGGCTCATATCGTCACTACTTTGATAAAAAAAAATTAGAAGTAGTGCCGATATCGATATGTCTACACGAGTAGGTAGGTATCGTAGGAAAAGCAGTGTGAAATGCTGTACAGTATGCTAATAAGTAGACTAGGAATATCAAAAAACCAACAAACCATAAAATTATCTACAGTACTTTGACGTCGACTGTGTACAGTCGAAGTCAAAGATATCATTACGGTTTAGGTACCAAAAATATAGTATAGTTACACGACCAAAATGTCAAGGTAATAAATTGCTGTAAATATATATTTTGGCACCAAACCGTAACGATATCTTTGACGTCGACTGTACCAAAAACTGTAATTTAATAGTGGTATTCCGTTTTTTTTTGCTCCTAGTTTTTCCAAATCAGAATAACACTGAACGAACCCTTATACAGTACTTCAGAGTATTTGTTACACTCCGTATAAATCCAATTCAAAATTGAATCGATCTTTGCAAAAGCAACAGTTCACTATAAACTATCAGATATGCAACAATATGCGATAAAATATCAAACAGACCCTATTATGACCCACGCTGGTTACCAGACTCACACTTTGATATTACCCGGTTCCAGAGACCAGTTTAGAGCTCGTAGCACCGTTATGAATGATAACATTGATAACTTATGGATCTAGAATGGCTCCCGGAAGCAATCTGATGTAAAAGCAAAGAAAAGCGGAAGCAGATTTCGTCAAGCTATAGCATTTTCTATTGAGGTTTATTTTATGGTAGGTACCTACTTAACCCTTAACTTTGCAGAATTTTAAAAAATCGTGCGTTCTAGCCTCCTCGCCGCTGTATAGAGCAAAAAATTCTGTTTTTTTTTAATACAAAAAGTGAGTAAAAGAATATGTATCTTTTAAGATACACTGCTAAGTTAAGGGTTGAGGAGCATTCCATGGGCTGTCCCATACAAACGCGTGTATATTTCGATAATTTGAGTTTTCTTCCGAGTTATTAGTTAATATACCTATACATATTTTTTGATCAATATTAATTCCTCTGGTTACGCAAAATAACCCACAATTTTAAGAAAAACCGTGTTTGTAGGGGACATCGGTGGACTTTTTCGTGGGAGCTCGGCCAATGAAACTGCATCGAACTGGTTCGAATTTTGAATTTGAAGAACGTAATTGGTCAATTTTACACAGCTCCGCTCCGCTCCGCGGCTGTGGAGCCGCACCCTGATATGAAAGAAAGAAAGAAAGAAGAAAGAAAAAACATTTATTGCACAACTACAATTACACACAGAACAATAAGATACATTCTTACATACGAGCGTCCAAGGGAAATCATATGCATAGATTCTGGAGAAACTACATTTGGAATTTTTAAACGAGTATTCCATTTTCAAATCAGTATGATTATTGTAACTTTCTGTACACCAATCAATCAAATTATCATGTCAATTGAGATGTACTTGTTACATGTGTTAATTAACCAGAAATTAATGAATTATCGAGTTTCGGATTTTGTTCATACTATATATCATTGTTTGAATTATTTGTTAATTCATTACAAAATTTCTCGTTTCATTGTTGAGCGATGAAGACGCGAGTCGAATTGATGATAGAGTAGTTGATATCATTATTAATTGGGTTAAAAATATCATTAGGGTTGGGTTAGCTGTCATTGTTTTGTTGTTAAGCGGCATCAATCAAACTACATAACGAGCGATTTTATGCGTAAGAGTTAAAAGATTGAGATATAATTAGCCGTATATTAACATCATCATCAGCCTCTCTCAGTCCACTGTTAGGCCTCTCCTACAACTATTAACTATGCGTATGGAATGGACGCATTAGGAGGTAAATCCCCATATATATTTTTTTTTTATGTTGGCACCACAAAATGGCTCCAGAACACTCACCATGGTACAGGCGATAAAAAACGCTCAGAGAACCAATGTCCCTACGTAGTTGAAGGGGTTCAAGGTGCCTGGTAACCTTAGAGTCGCCTTTAATACGAACTGCCCGCCGCCGCTGCATCCTATCGAGAGCATCGAGTAGATATTGGGCGGACCCATCCCAAAGATGAGAGCAGTACTCTACGCAAGACCGAACTTGTGTCTTATAAAGAAGACAAAGCTGGTTGGGCGCAAAGAACCGACGCACCCTATTCAGGATGCCCAGCTTTTTTGATGCCGTGGTAATTGCCGCTGGGCAAGCGAATTGGCGATCGCAGTATCGTGTCAACTATGATAATGCTGCTGCCCATCATCAGTCTTCTTTGTATACACGTAAATTCAGTCACACTAACGCCGCGGCCACGACATCGGTCTAAGGCGACCGGCTTAGCGGAAAACGTATAGTGCTCCCTCTCGTACCCATATCGGCATCCCGCTACAACTCATGGATTCGCTCGCCGCTGGTCGCCTAAAGGTGCGTTTAAACCAAAAGAGCATTCGCTGTTCTAGCGCCCGTTCTACGAAATCAACCAATCACGTTTTGTGTACCGATCGAATTTCGTAGAGTTGGAGGTTAGAAAAGCGAACGCTCTTTTAGTTTGAACTAGGGCTCACGGTACACGTGTAACCCGCCAAACCGGATACCCGTGTTCTTAAGCCCGACGGTACTAAGAACCCGAATTACACGAACCCGCCGGGTACCCGTGTCCGTGTCCAATACACGGATACCGTTTACACGAAACCGCGTGCTACCCGGGTACCCGGGTACTTAAGACCGAACCGAACGGGTTCGAAATAATTTGAGCAAATGCAAATAAGGTCTATTATTGAATGTAACCTGGAGCTTCGTTCGACACTACAAAACAAACGTGTTCAGGAAAGGTCAGCCGATATTATATTTTTTTTGTTTTTATAAATTTCGACTCTATCTGTTACGCAATAAGGTCTATTTGACACAATTAGCCTTCCGCTTATCTATCCATTTGTACTATAGCTCTTAAGTCTCACGACCCATCCTTCGGTGCATAACTTTATCCTTAAAAAGCAGACTTTCTATGCATACACGGCTTCTCGTCAAGGACGTCCCCGAACCCGCGGGTAATTAAAGTCCGTGTAAATAATACCCGTGTACCCGTGTACCCGTGCACACGGGTATTATTTACACGGACTTTAATTACCCGTGTAAATCGGGTCAGAAACCCGTGTACGTGTAACACGAACACGGGTATGAGAAACGTTGACACGAAACCCGGACACGACCGCGAGCCCTAGTTTGAACGCACCTGTAGACTAATGTCGTGGCAGTGGCGTAAAGACTGAGCCACAACGGGTGCGTGTGTAGCACGTAGAAATGCGCGTGTACAAGTACATGGCGTGCACGTTGTAGCGTCGGAACTGTCATGGTAAATGGTACACCGCTTGCACGTCACGCGCACGTTCACGCCACGCAAGCAAATTTAATAAACCGTTTTAACCCATTTTCGTGTTGTATGGCTTCTAGTTTCTATCAGCCTATGATCAGGCCTCTCCTATTAACAATGCGTATAAACGCATTAGGAGGTAAATGCCCGTAATCGCCACGCTTGGCAAGCGGATTGGCGATCGCAGTAATGTGTCCACTATGATGACGCTGCTGCCCAGCAATGATTGATGGCTTCTATACCATAATTATATGTGAAAATTTCACAAACTACGTCACCACCACCATCTTAGATCACGTTAGTCTAAAAATCAGACCTCTTACATAACCGTCAACCAACCGCCGAACCTTTAAGGCTCAAAACGGCTTGCACTGTTTCGCATGTCTTCATGTAAATTGGCCCGGCTGGGCAGAGAGCGCGCGTCCTACAAGCGACCTTGCGGGCGAGAGGTCGCGTCGGTGACCGCGGCATTAGCATAGAAACAAAGAGCGATATGAATAAAGAGCACTTGACGCACGACAGTCTTGGGAGCACTAAAATGGCGCTAAATTTTCAGGTCTACCCTGGAGAAAGATGCCGGTTTTCTGTTGGAAATTATGTTAAATTTGACCAAATTGAACTGGTCAAACTGGTAACATAGTAATAGTGATCTGGTATCTTTGTAGCTCCTATACAAATATGTCATTGCATTTTTCAGTAATTTTGTAGACAGGCGTCGTTAATTTTGACAGAAACGAATTTCAGAGTCAGCACAGCAGTACAGCATTATAATTTATAATTAAGTAAATAATATTAAAATGACCAACGTTAACTCTATTATTTGTATACCGATACGTATACCGTTCGCCAAAAACGTTCGTTGATTATTTTTTACGTTATTACTAATAATTTCAGTTATTTTAACAAAAAACTTAAGTTAACTCAAGATATAATGCAAGTTTTTGAGTTTGTTTACATTTTCTACTGGCGATTGATATACAAAAGACCGATCTTTACTTTTCCTACCACAGATAAGGTTGCGTGTCACGATTACACAATTAGTACCGAGCGTTATCTTAGAGCCCCCATTGTGTATCGGTAGCCTTTATAATGCTAACTCGCTTTCGGCCGCGGCTGGCACCGAGAAAAAAAACCTTGGACGTGGACACACTATAGTCTGAATTTCACGGGGTTCGGACTCAGCATTGTGATGGGAGGATTTTGGTTTAGTAGTTATGTGGTCGAAAATTTTATGGCATACTATCACTTCCCCTTATTATTCCACAGTTTCATTTGCCAGAATCATATGGCAAACCAAGGTTACGCACACGTATTTTTCCCATGTCTATTATCGTGTTTCAACCTAACCCTTAGATGCCAAATGAAATTTCGGCCAAATTAAAGTTGGTAAAATTAATTGAATCGTCTGCCATAAGTTGGTTAGGAAGTAAAATTGTGCGAAAAATATTTCGGTGAAATATCAGACTTCGTCGCACAGCGTATTAGCATTGCGATACAAGTGAAATGCGAACAGAAAATAGTGGTGCTTAAATCGAGTAGAATATAAGAAGGTAAACCTCAAATATGCTGACATTGCTGGCATTAGAGAGAAAACAAAAAAACTCTCAATCCTGTAAGAAAGATATTGTAATTGGACAGAATATCTTAAATAGTAACATTATTCGATAATCCCATCTTGATTGTTTTCAAAGTTAATTCTATATCTTTGTTATTGTTAATCCACAGTTTCCATACAATTGTATCCACGGACGTAAATCATGAATGTCATGATACATTTTTTTTAACAAACATTAAAACCAGCAATAAAACTCCTATGTTACCGTCACGCGTCCAAGTTCATCCGCTAACGATAAACCAAACATTATATGTCGTCCTCGCGTCGACATAGTTAACACCTCGACACCCTGCCGTGACCGTCACATCATAACACACATCCCGACCAAAACACCGTGACCCCCCCGATCTAGGACACACTAACCCCCAAACAGCCATAGTAATTCTGGTCGGTCGTATCTTCGACCCTATATGAAAGGTCAATCAGGTATAACTAGGCGTCAAGGAAAATTTATTTAGCCATAAAAAGTGCATTAAGCGTGTTGCACATATTTAAACAGCTTCAACATTATGCGGTAATGATAGAGGTAGTGTCTATAAATATTTACGGATACTTACGATCACAGCTTTGTGATGTTCGTAGACTTCTACATATAAATATTAATTTTGGAATGGAATGTCGCGGTGCGGTGCCCTTATTTATAGAAGGTCAATAAACAGTCTACACATACATTTATAAAAAATGTCATACAATAGTTTTTTTTTTTAATAATAACAAGATACGAAGAACGCATCCTGACATCTGTCACTTCATGAATCGTTCTAACATTTCTAACTTCTGCCCTAAAAGTGACATTTAAGGATGGTAACAAAACTTTGATTTTTTCTTGCTCAAGGGATACTAGTTTAACTCGGGAGCTTAAATCACAATCTATAATAAAGTACCTATATTTTCTACAAAAAAAAGCATTTTATTTGGTCGTGCGACGTTTTATCTGGATAGCATTTATGTCTAAGTACGCCGATTGTTTATTATAGCAATAATTACTGCTATTAATCTGAATTCAATCTAGATATAAATATTGATAAGGTGATTTAATTCTTAAGTCTTGTAAATATCAAAACAGAAGTAAATTACTATGATTATAGTGTGGAAAAATAAGGCCATGTAGGGAAACTACCTCCACTCCTTAATTAAGCCCATTTTACTTAAATTAGACATTCCTTTAATTACACAAACGGTATATATTATCAAAATGTTCTTATTCAACTATAAGTATTAAATTAAACACAAACTCCCGTGAGACTAATTTAAACTAATTCATACGCGCCAATATAATTATTACATATTTCACGAATCCTTCGTCGCGTAGCCATGGCGATTGGCTCTTGAAAAAGCTCCTCATATACCGAGCGAAACATGTCGAGCATTTTTCGACTCAAGGTGCATTCAGATCAAACGAGCATTCGTTCTTCTATCCCCCATCCCCCATTCTACGAACTCAACGAATTTCGACGAATCACGTTTTGTGTAACGAACCAATTTCTTAAGGTGCATGCAGACCTAAAGAGCATTCACTGTTCTATCCCCCACGCTACGAAATCAACGAATCAAGTTTCGTGTAACGATCGAATTTCGTAGAGTAGGGGGATATAACAGCGAATGCTCTTTTGGTCTGCATGCATCTTTAGAGTGGGGGATAGAATAGCGAATGCTTGTTTGGTCTGAACTGAATGCACCTTTAAAAAAACGTGAGTAACATGAAATATAATTTTAGTAAGTATTACTATCCACATCAAACATTCATAGAATTCAAACCCAGAACAAGTGACCAATCAATATTCTACCAGGCTGCTCAAGCGCAGTGGTAGCGTACGGTCATTAATGGCTGGCCATTTGCCATGATTGGCTGATGGGCGATGACACGGCGCGGGTCATGACATGTATAGCTAACTATCGTTAGTACAGTCGCCTTCGAATAAGTATTCGAAGGGTTGCCATACGCGCCACGCTTGGCAGGCGGGTTGGCGCGCGCAGTTTGTTACTCTTGTTACTCTGCGGAAGATGCTGCTGCCCATCTTCCGGTATTTATTCCCTTAGCAGGTTCTTACTGCAACCACGGGATGATATGGTGGGGGACTATTCGCACCCCATGGACAGGAATAAGTATTCGTTGGACAACCATTTGCAATAAGCGCTGGTCCCACCAAAGGCGAAAAAGCGATGATTTATTTTATTCTCGCTGAAGAAACGAACAAAAATCACAGCCCTATTCTGCAATCGTATACGTAGTCACGTGACCATAATGTTGTATGGAAATGGTCACGTGTCTTTTCATACGAATCTGTCATTCTCATACATTTATTACTTATCGCTTATCGCATACGATGACAGAATGGCAACTTGGCTAGGCCTGCTGATCTCGTTTGAGTAAAAGTGACATATATTTATAGTCGACCGATGACTGTAAGTACTCCCGTAAGCAGTAGATTGAAGCTAGAGTTGTAACTTAATAAAAACAAACTTTTTATTACACTCTGTATATACTAGTACGATTCCAACGTATTACAACAGTATTTGCTCATGGTAGAATGGGTATCAGGGTGCCACTAATAATAATATGAACGCCGCAGTGGTTTGTAGATGGGATTTATTTCTGGACAGAGGGGTGAAATGTTTAAAAGATTTCGCTCCATAACCAAAAGTATACACTCTACCAATTGGAACACTAGACCATTCTACAACCATGTCAAAATGACAATGTCTGGATTAAGGCTGCGTTTCCACCAAGAGATGTGCGAGGATGTGTTTCCATACAACATCAGTTTCTTTCCAAACAGGTCGTTTTTTCCGGATTATTTCGGAAAAATCAATGAAAGTTTCCACTTTAAGTTTCAACTCTAAGATAATAACAATTAGGTCTAATTTTCACTTATACCAGTAGAACGCGATGTCATCGAGACAAAGTCAATTAAAATATTTAAAATAGATGGCAAGGATCACTCCTTTCCATCTATTTTAAGTGACTTTTCCTGTCAGTGACAGTGACATTAATTATTTCTGAAAAACCCGAAAAAAAGGAAATTTTCATACATTCCCGAGAAAAAACATTTGATTTCTTCCGTCATTTTCAAAGCTCGTTCTAACTGGTTGACTGTACAATAAGTAGTCAGTTGCGCTCGCGCTTTAGACACCGGGCAGCGATCGCTCGCAGTATTTGCGCAGCTAAGTGCCGCGTATTTACTGACAATTATACAGAATCACGCTTTGATGGGGCATTGTGGTGGCGCAAACGTCATTGCCTCGATTTGTGATTGAACCATTGAGTTTCCAGAACGCTCGTCTTAACAACTGGTTAGATTACAAGTGTTAGTTTGGAAGACCAAGGCGCGAAGCCAAAATGCTAATGGGTTACGTTGAATCGTAAACGAAATGCAACTTTTACTGTCGTATTCATAAGGGAGAGTAACACTGAGAAAAAAATACGATACTCTATTGACCGTTAGAGATTAGCAACTTGGCGACGCACTCAGGTACTAAGCGCCCTGTAAAATTTTGACGACTTGTGACCGATGCTCGTACATAATTATTTGACTATTTTTGTATAGTGCGTACTTTATAATATCTTGTTACCAAAAAGTTGATGGTTGGTTGTATAATTTTTAAGTTCTCTCGATGTACGATGGACTCTAAAACTTGCCATATTAGGTACAGTCGAAGACAAAATAAGGGGTATACAAAAACGTTCAAAAATATGTCCCAGTGCACTCTAATTCTGTGTAATAAGAACGTCGTAACATATTTATGAACGGATTCTTTCGTTACTTATTTTTGCACTTGACTGTACCATCTATCAGAATCTACTTCAATTTTATAAAGGACAAGAGCAACTAATGATATTATACTGGTTATTGTTATACAATTCTTCCTTCAACCTTCAACCGACTAGGTTTCAGTTTTAAATACTATGCTATCATGGTTCAAAAGGTTGTGAAGGCGCTATTGAAACGCTCTTGTCATTACCGATGTGTAGACATAACTGACATAAGCCAATACCAAGTTTTCCTAGCAACTAGGTAAATAGCACTAACGCCTGGCCGTGAACTGATAGCCAACAGGTTTCGCGCACAGAAGGAAAACCGCTGCGCGTGACCTGCGCGACCCGCGGGCGAAGGTCGCAAGCGCACGCAATGAGCGGGAGCGATTTTTTTTCTACTTGTACATTGCACGTGAATGTCGGTTACGTGACGTCGTTCCACGCATACTTGGAAAGGTGCATTCAGACCAAACGAGCATTCGCTATCTAACCCCCTACAGCCCCCTACCTACTTGATTTCGTAGAGTGGCGGATAGAATAGCGAATGCTTGTTTGGTCTGAATGCACCTTTAGCATCCAGCTTAGCCAAGTTGCTAATCGCTAAGGCTTAGTAGCGTATCGTAGTTTTCCCTCTCTGCCACTTTTTCATAATAATATTAGTGCAACAAAAACAGTTAGCTGCCTTGCGTTTACGATTGACGATTAAGCGTTACCAATTGGCAACTTGTCTAAGCACTCGCTGGAGTCATTAATAGGTGTCATTTGTATGGAAACACATCCTCGCACATTTCTGGTGGAAACGTAGCCTTAGATAGCCTATTTGATTTGCAGGTTAAAAAGTTGTTCCTGAAGTCGTCTAAGGATGAGCAAGATGGCAGCAATGATAGAAATCGCACAAATGTCATGTCATAGACGTATGCACTTGCAGGACAGGTTGCATCGTGTCAAGATGTCCGTTATGTAACTAACTGCCATGTTTATACATGGTCGTAAATACGGCTGATTGGTCAGCGGCCTTAACCTGAGGTCGGGTGTTTATTTACTTAGGTTTTCACTATAAGGCAAAATAAATAAATATCTTGGGACATCTTACACAAATCGACCTAATCCCACGGTAAGCTCAATTAAGGCTTGTGATGTGGGTACCAGGCGACGATATATATAATAGATAGATACATATAGATACTTAAATACATAGACAGCCATGACCAAAGAACAAATATTTGTGATAAATAAATACACAAATAATGCCCTCGCCGGGATTCGAACCCGGAACCTCCAGCTTCATAGACAGGGTCACTACCATCTAGGCTACGGAAGTTGTCAAGAATAAGTCGATAGTTTAATTTAGTGTTACATTATTATGAAGTATGCATCACCCAGTGCCAGAAATATTAAAAATACTAGTTCAATTACCAATTTTTTTTTAAACAGATTTCTTTCTACAGGATCCCATCATCAGACGCCGACTAGGTTCCAATCTTCCAAAGGGACCATCTCGAGATTATACAAAAATTTTGATTATCAGTTTACTGTTCTCAGAGATATCAAAAACATAAAAACAAATTGTCATATTGAGAACAACCTCCTTTTTTAAAATCAGTGAAAAATAAACGCGTTTTCAGTCTACTGCTAAAATTCCGTTTAAGTTTATGTAATAAAATGATCATATAATATTTTTAAGAATGGATCTTATATCTCATACCTACATATTTCTGCGCTCGGCTACAGCAACATTGGTTCTAAAAGTTCTGCTCGTTGAATTGAATCTCGCAAATTCAATTAAAGTTACTTCATCAGCCTATGATAGTCCACTGCTGGACGTAGGCCTCTCCTATTACCTATGCGTATAGACGCATTAGGAGGTAAATGCCCATAATCGCCACGCTGGGCAAGCGGATTGGCGATCGCAGTAATGTGTCTACTATGATGACGCTGCTGCCCATCATCAATCTTTAATCAAGTATGGTCAGTGACACTTCAATCCCTTAGTCGACTCTTACGACACCCGCAGGAGGAGATGGGGTGGTGACAAATGTATTCTTTCTGCCGTCACCACACGGCCGTTAAAGTTAAGTAAATTAAAGTTACACACGCCTAAATATAGTCGGTTTACGACCAAAACTTACCAAGTTAACAAATCGGTAGTAAGTATAAAGGTCTCTGCCCACTAGACCGTAGCATACCATGACCGTAGCATGAACGTATCAGACAAAAAAATATTCTTTGTATGGAAAAGTATGAGACTATGCCCACTAGGACGTTCCGTCGCCGGCCAACACCGTCGCGTGCCATGCACGGACCGGCAAGAATTGTCGGCGAGAATATTTTGTCGGCCCTGACACGCTACGTGCATGGCACGCAACGTTGCCGGTACGGTGTGCGCAGGCGGCGAAACGGTGAGCATACGGGTTCTATTTACATTTTTGTATTGTATTTACAATTTTTATCGAAAACTCCAAATTTTTCACTTTTGATAGTGAGTAATAATTTTCTTATGACGAGACAACGGAAACAATATAATCAGCATCGCTATTTTCTGAAAAATGAAAAAAAAACTTACCTACTTAATTGATTGTAAACCCGCAAACCGAAGATTTTCATCGAGATTGAAAAATATTACTTCGTATCTTACAAACAAAATAATTAAAGGAAATATCAATTTTGAAACAGTCATATAACTTAACGAATTGATTCAGATAGATTGCACAATTTGTTTCTTTTTTTACATGGTAAGAGCCATGCTTTTGATGTGGCTTCCTAAAATAAATTTTATTGGTTTTAGATTTTTATTACAATATATATACACAAAATTGGAAACCCTATTTTTTTTTTTCGAAAAACCTATGCTCTTTAGCAGCTGTTTCATTGTTATTTAAAATTAATTATTGTTCCCAAACTATTAGAAGATGTAAAAATAAGCAAACAAAACCAGTATCTACTTGACGGAGTCACATTGACAATCATGACAAGAACATAATGTACTCTCATAATATAGACAATATATTTACCAATTCCAGTTTTAGTTTAATATCATAGATTACACTTATCAGTGTCTAGGTTACCTAGACAATGATAAGTGTAATTTAATACTATAATAATATTAATGATAAATAAACACATTCCGCCATATATATGTATAAGTAGCATAACTGACGATTCAAAAGTGCTTGTTGCTAAGCCCACTCAATAAATAATTTTTGACTTTGACTTGACTCAGTAACAACTCTAGTAGGTACTTCAATGGATTTCGATCGCAGTTTACGATGTGTGCTCAGAAAAATAGGTGTAGAAATAAACTCCTAGGAAAATACTAGCACAGCGATAGTAGTCTAAAGGGTGCGAAAACAATTTGCAACTGATAAAACTGTGACAATGGAATGATAACGACGGATATGAATCGCTCATACTACGGGGATGATACGTAGTTGCGACGCGGATGATACGTGGTTGCGACGCGGATGCAACGGTCACTAAACGGGCTTAGCACGGACATGAAACGATGTACACACGTTATAGTGGGCATAGTAGTCCGTGTCGTCTCACATTCCGTGTCTGATACGTTCATGCTACGGTCATGGTATGCTACGGTCTAGTGGGCAGAGACCTTTAAGCTCGTATCTCAATTCTGACTCAGTACAGAGATACTCGTACTTTACTAACAGTAGTGACAGTTTTTTTATAATGACTTTTGGTTGGCTACCGACATTATTACATTTATTACCTATTGTAAGAAATAGAAATAAACATAACTGCAACGAAAAAAGTTATCTCAGATTCTATTATACAGGGTAGGTATGATTAAGTGATCAGAGTTCACTCACTTTATCAATATCCCATTATGTACAGTACAATCATTAAAATCTAATACATAATAGATTAAGAGTTAGGTTATGTAATATTTTGTACTTCAGAAATAAACAGTTTAATTTTTTTTTTTTAATAGTGTCGCACAACGCGACGAAAGCCGAAACCTTCAATGGCGCAATATTTACGACCGATTTACCACCCGAATGCTTTTATACTCTTATACGACCTGTCGCCGTACAACTGATTATGTTTGTTCATATCGAAACGTCTTCATCTGTAGCAATAACACTTTAGTCGCTAACAAAGTCAAATGTTCACTTGTGAACCTTATGCGTTTAGTAATAAAAGTTACGAGTGGTCAGTTTATTGTATCGCGTTCGTACCAGAAAATCACACTGCTCGGGCACATGCCACCTACACTTAGGCCACACCTGTTACTTAGACCTACAGGGATTTGACAAGTTTGCTGACATGACGAGAACGCGGGAGGGTTCTGTAGATTCAGATATTAAAGTATCTATAGTATTTCTTATACAATATTATTCAGAAAACTTCGATGGTTTCATTGATTGTGGACTTATTTAGTTTCCGGCAGGAGTCGCAGGTGATTTGAACCAGATAAAGTAGAATAGAGACACTAAAATAAAACAAGGTACTATCATAACCCCTTCATTGTGGAGACGACCGGAAAGGATGCCTCTCACCAATGTAATTGAAAATTAGAATTTTCTTTCCAAGGTTCATTTTACAGTAGTACATTTGTACCAAACCACGAGGGGATAAATAAACCATATTCAAATTGACATTATCATTATATACCTATTATCATCATATGATGTCATTGACATTGACATCATATGGCAAGAGTTACTACACGGAGCTCGGCCTTCGCTGGCTCGAAAAGGGCGATCTGACCGCTTGGGCTCAACCGTCGGTCCTTTGGGCCCCGAAGCTAACGCTGACAGCGTACCTTAATGGGACGCTCCGGGCCTTCGGCTCTACACGGAGCTCGGCCTTCGGCCTTCGCTGGCTCGAAAAGGGCGATCTCACCGCTTGGGCTCAATCGTCGGTCCTTCGGGCCCCGAAGCTCGCGCTGACAGCGTACCTCAATGGGACGCTCCGGGCCTTCGGCTCTACACGGAGCTCGGCCTTCGGCCTTCGCTGGCTCGAAAAGGGCGATCTCACCGCTTGGGCTCAATCGTCGGTCCTTCGGGCCCCGAAGCTCGCGCTGACAGCGTACCTCAATGGGACGCTCCGGGCCTTCGGCTCTACACGGAGCTCGGCCTTCGGCCTTCGCTGGCTCGAAAAGGGCGATCTCACCGCTTGGGCTCAATCGTCGGTCCTTCGGGCCCCGAAGCTCGCGCTGACAGCGTACCTCAATGGGACGCTCCGGGCCTTCGGCTCTACACGGAGCTCGGCCTTCGGCCTTCGCTGGCTCGAAAAGAGCGATCTCACCGCTTGGGCTCAATCGTCGGTCCTTCGGGCCCCGAAGCTCGCGCTGACAGCGTACCTCAATGGGGCGCTCCGGGCCTTCGGCTCTACACGGAGCTCGGCCTTCGGCCTTCGCTGGCTCGAAAAGGCTCAAACCTTCGCCTTCGCTCAGCCTCAGCTTCTATAGTTACTGAGATGTTAAGTGCACAGTTGAAAAAAAAACTAAGTTACAACCTATTTACATAAAACACTATTTGTACCAACTAAAGTCTATTACCAAAAACGCAAATTTCATGGGTATTACCCAATATTAGTAGTAACCCAGTAAATCGACAGTCCCCAGTGGGCTCTAACCATTGACAATGAAGACGTTGAACCTTGCCCACGGTTCCACGAACCATCCGAGATCAATTTACGAGCTTCGTTACAGACTGGCTTGTTTATTCGGTCGCCCACGCACCCCACGCATGGCTCGTGCCCAGCTGTGGGCTAAGCGATAAGCGGGAGAGGGCATAGTCGGCTAAGCGAGTGCTTTTTCAATTGATTTATGATCTGTACTACGTAAACACAGTATAACCGTCGGGCAGCCTGGGGAAAATATAGAACCTAGGAAGTGAAACAAAAAAGTTTTCCTTATAATTGTCTTCTTTTTCATACGTTATTTTACATTTTCATCTTTTTTCATTATTTTCACATATTACTATACTTACTAATATAGGATAAGGATAATTGTACTACAAATATTCATCTATGGATCTTACCTGCTCTGAAAAAAAAGCTTTTATTTATTTAGTACAAGGTAAACTTCTTCTGCAAGCAGGCATACCGTCAAGCGATACACTGAATATGAATCAAATAATTCCACCATACTTTAACACATTTCCGCACATGTGCGTCAGTGGCAGTGATGGCGATAAATTATATCGACAATCAGGCAGAATAACTACTTAAAACGTAACAATCATGTATGGAAATCGTAAGGCGAGCACCGCCAGGGCATCGTCAAAAAACATCATGTAAGAGAAAATGTATGTAACATTAAACAAAACAAATAAACGCGTAACTTCATTGGTTTGCTATAAAACGCGAAGAGTTTATTAGGCTATTGTATGTGTTAAAACAAAAAGTTGACTCTGCCCACCTCCTATAATAAAAACTGTCATCGGACTCAAACAAGATCAACCATAAAACCTACAATCGATGCCGAGGAATAGAGTCATTCGCTTGGACCACCCGAAATACTTTACTCCAACCTTTACACATAAACAATGCTAATATTGTAATCTAAATTCATTCAAGACGAACATTGACACTTGCTTTTATTCGTTTTTGAAAGATATCTAGGAATTGTATGTAGTATATCTTAATTTGTGTAAAGAGCGCGCCTTAATAGAGCTGTCTTACCAAACAGAGGTGAAATGTGTGTTCTCTTGTCTATGATATGGAGTTAAGTAGAGTGTATTTTCTTAAATTGAGAAGATATATCGCTCAATAATATTAGGAATTTATAACTTTGAAAGTCAATAATCCTAATAAGTCCTTATAAAAATAAAACGTATAATGGTCTCCTCAAACCTATCGACGCTTTGCATTTTTAAGGCAAATCGCCGCCGTATCACCATCGGTCGGTACCGTACTAGTTGTTTCTTTTTCGCTCTTATTGCATAGTAATAAAGATTTTCATAAATGGATTTAGCTGAATTCGCGTCATTAGATTTAGGGATACCCTAATACTCGTAAGATTAAAATTCATCTCCAAAAAATATTGACTTGGCTATGGTCGGCTGACATCCAAACCTCACTATAAAAACTGTCACTACTCTTAGCAACCTCGTATGTCTGAACTGAAAAGGAATTCTAATACGAGTTAGTATAATTCAAATAGGTATTTGTTACTTAGTGAGTTTTGGCTGTCACCCGATGAAATTACTGTTTAACCCCTGGAGTGCCTAGTGACAGAACCGTCACAAGCCAATTGGACTATAATATAAAATAATTATAGTAATTAATCAACAAGCAAATGTATGGCCGCGGCGTTCCAGGGTTTAAATCGTAGGTAGTAGGCAGTTCAGAATCGCCTATTATTTGACTATTTCGAATGAAACGTCTTGATGTCAGAATTTTGTAAACAATGTTCTGGAAACGTCAAGAAAGTATTCGAAAACACAATACGAATTACAACGCCACTAGATTACAAACGAGCGCACCGAAATGCCTAAAACATGAACACGGAGCGATAACAGTGGAAAAAAAATAGAATTCACACACATTCCAATAGCGACCTTCGGCCTTTGCCCTAGAGTATAATTCAAACGATTGTATTGATGTAGTTGGGCCCTTATTCTTCGTGTCGTAAAGTCGTTAAAGGGGTCAGGTGATAAGAGCGATTGTTTCAACTCGGAGGTCGAGTGGAAATCGGAAAACTCAACGCGTTTTAAAATTACGATCGGTAATTGTGGTTGCGATCAGGCTTTGATTGGCTGCGTTCTTTTTTTTATCCTTAGCTACCACGATATAATTTTTTTTTAGTTTAGGACCTAATCTGAATCGCGGTGGGTCAGATACATTGAATAGATAACTGTCAAAAACTGTCCAGGTGAACCGAAAAAGAATCGCATTTGAGATTATGGTAACCCCACTGCTTGTAATTTAATATCTCTCTTATATTTTGGGACGAAATTTAAACGTTTCTCAATCGTGTTGATATTTCATAAGTTCATAATACATTGGGACGGTTATTTATAAGTGCTGATTTGGAGTATTTTGTTACGCTACGCTAGTTAAATTAATCATGTTTGCCAAATTACTTTTCATTGAGAATCACAATGTTATTCAAATGTATTTGAAAAATAATTAAACGGTCAAAAACTGACGTAGTTAAGCTAAGCCTTTATTTTCTTCTACTTTTTTTAAATTAATATGTCTCACATTGTTTCAATGACAATAGCAATACGTTTATTAAAAAAAAACAGAAACAGGGCCTAAATCTATGAGACTCTTGTGGCATTGTATTGAACCGAGGAAGCTGGATGCATTTCCTCGCTGTATTGCAATGGCGATATGTCGTTTCAATTCAATTTAGATTTTACGGTATCTACTTTTTTCACGGCTTCCATTGGCCGATTCAAATGCGTAGGTAAGGTATTAAACAGTCTAATGCCCTTATAAGTGTAATTACACTTGTGACAAGTACAAATATTGACTGTACGCGGCCTTGGCAGCAGCAAGGTCGAAGGCTTGGGTCGTGCAGTGACACAATGGAGGCTTTGTAATAAGTGCAATAATGTACCTATTACACCTGTGCTACTAACAGGCTCTAGAGCTACGGAGAATACAGAGTTTCGAAGTCTATAGGAAATAAGTTCACTAATATACATACATATACAGTGTGTTTCCATGACCCGGGCTTTTACGAAAATGGGTAATTTCCTCCGAACGATCAATGTAACGCGTGTACTGCTTAGTTGTCAAACGTCGTTAGTGGCTGCGATTTAACGATTCATTTTGAAGTAAGTACATTGCTTCTAACTTTTCTTAGAAAGTTAATTACTTTTAAAATTAGCATTTTGAATCGAATAATGTTTGGCTAGAAATAGGCATCGCATTTCTCGGTTTCGATAAAAGCCAGCATTATAGACACACACTGTATACACTCTCGGTGAAATAACAATGGTCGGTTATGATTTTTCATAGAAAATACTGTGAACACATACATACATACATCATCAGCCTACCACAGTCCACAGCCGGACATAGGCCTCTCCTATTAACTAATGAGTATAGACGCATTAGAAGGGAAATACAAATAGATATTCAAAATGTTTGCCGGATAAGGGGAGTCCATTTGAATATGAAATTGTATTGAAATTTTCCCGATCTTTTCCTCGAATTCAAAATACATGTATAACTATCGTCAGATAAGTCCGAGGTTATAAAAATAGCATGTTATGATTGAAATGGCCTTTATTTCATACATATTGGTGTTTTTTTAAACACTCCAAATTTGTACATATTTATTATTTCTTATTAATTTGTTTTGAATCACAGTTGCGTGCTTTTGTATTAGAGTATGATATTGGATTGAGTAGAAAACAAAAGAGGATATATTATTTTAATTTCTATCTCACAGCTCGAGTAGCTCGACACTAGTGCGAGGTCTTACCTTAATACTTAAACCGTACTCGGATATATTAAAGTATTTATACCATCAAATGACAGCGTAAGGTCACACAAGTCAGTCAGGTCGGAGGCACAAAAACTGATTACACATACGAACGACGCATTGTGCTCCCAGACGTGAGAAATTGGCGTAGCAAATGACACTCGACAATGACAGCCGTGTTTTGACACCGGGGAAGACAATATGAGCGCTTAACCTTAAGAGGCCTCAGTGAGATGTTTGTGAAATGTACCTGTTTCAGCTGGGGCCTATTTCTTGAAAGCTTGTAACTTGTAAAACTTTCGAGAAACCCTGGGCTATCTAAATATTACATAATGTTTATCAATCTTCAGTAGAATCTAAAAAAAATCTAAACAAATAAGGCCGATTTTCCATAGCTTTTGACGTCTTTGACACAGATTTTACTATGGCAGACTTTACCATCCATGTCATGTGTATCCTTAGCAAATAAATCTTTATCTTATCTTATCTATCTATCTACCAATGCATTTTTGATGACAAAAGAAGTAAAAAAAAATGTGACATATATCATTTGATTATCGAAAAAAAAAAATTTTTTTATTCCGTTTGATGATATTTTGATTTTTTTTGTACATGACCAGTAATAAATTGTAGGGAAAGAATTTTTTTTTCAGGGTTTTTGAGAATTTTTTTTGTTGAACATTTTTCTGAAACTTTTTCCTCATTTTCTCTAACTTTAATCAGTGTGTATGTCGAGATGAAAATTACTAGTGTAAGAATTTTAATCGTGCAGGTATTTTTCAATGACTTGTGATGAAAATAGTTTTTTGAATAACATGTCATTATCTATTATAAATATTAGATGTCATATACCAAAGAAAAACGACCAAGATCACCTATGTCCGAGGTGGGGATCGAACCCACGTACTCAGCTTTCGCGGCTGATGCCTGTACCCCTCCCCTGTATCAAAATATTTAGTTAATAAATAATTTGATTTGTGTTTTCGCAATACGTTCAATAGATGGCAGCACCAGCGCTCTCTAGCTATTCTAGAAAAACTGTAAAGTATTCTAATAGGAGGTGCAGGCATGTATAGCTTGCCCTTAGAGACTGGTCAAAGGCGCCTAGCCTTGTAAGAGATTGCATATACCCGAGAAATTTGACCGGTGGTTGCTAAGACCGAGTGGCTGAGGGGTACAGGCATCAGCCGCGAAAGCTGAGTACGTGGGTTCGATCCCCACCTCGGACATAGGTGATCTTGGTCGTTTTTCTTTGGTATATGACATCTATGATCTTGGTCGTTTTTCTTAGGTATATGACATCTAATATTTATAATTTATATAGTATTAAGTAGTGTGACTACTGGAGAAAAAATAAAAAGTACAAATCAAAATATTTAGTTAATAAATAATTTGATTTGTGTTTTCGCAATACGTTCAATAGATGGCAGCACCAGCGCTCTCTAGCTATTCTAGAAAAACTGTAAAGTATTCTAATAGGAGGTGCAGGCATGTATAGCTTGCCCTTAGAGACTGGTCAAAGGCGCCTAGCCTTGTAAGAGATTGCATATACCCGAGAAATTTGACCGGTGGTTGCTAAGACCGAGTGGCCGAGGGGTACAGGCATCAGCCGCGAAAGCTGAGTACGTGGGTTCGATCCCCACCTCGGACATAGGTGATCTTGGTCGTTTTTCTTTGGTATTTTTCAGCTAATATTTATAATTTATATAGTATTAAGTAGTGTGACTACTGGAGAAAAATTAAAAAGTACAAATCAAAATATTTAGTTAATAAATAATTTGATTTGTGTTTTCGCAATACGTTCAATGTCATTATCTCTTAAACTAAGCCGAATCCAGAAAAGTTCATATGACATTATAGCCTCAAAATGTGTTCAGGAATACACCTTTCAAGTTTGTCGGTCTACTTACCAGCCACCCTGTATAAGCTGAAGCACTGTTTTCATTATTATCAACAGCAATGCGTAAAACACTAGAATATTGTGGTTACCTAAAAGTAAAAATCTGTTTTAAATACTAAATAATTCGACGGTAAGTAATACATTACGACTGTGTTTTAAGGGTCAAAGGTTCGTAATAAAAACACCAATTATTATTAATGTTCATGCTGTCCGCCCCAAACGTCACGTGACCCTTCCGACCCTGAATACTGATTGTGTGTAAATCTAAAAACTACAATAAAAACTTACGCATTATAAATATTATAATACAGACGTGATTATAATCATGAATAAATATATATTATAATATAAACCATTTCTGCTATGACTGCGATTATACACCGGACTACAATAGTCCGTGGGCTAGTCGGCCTGAAATTAGAAAACGGTATAATTTGGGGGTACCAAGTGTCCTTTTTACAATAGTTAGACATACTCATAAGGATGCTAAAAAAGTATGATAGACATCTCAAAGTGGTAGCTAATAGGCATACGGGCTATTTCAAGATTTCCGTTGTATGACAGGTATGGTTAAAATTAGGAGGTACAAATTTTCCTTTTCACGGCTGTTAGGTAAGCTTATAAAAACGTCAAAAATGCAAGATTGCCATTTATAAGTGCTACCTAACAAAAATGGGGGGCCAATCAAAGATGGTGGATCTCAAGTTTTACAAAATCAAGTATATCTCGAGAACTGTTAAATATATCTAATTACTCTCTTGAACAAAATTAAAGGCATATCTGTAAGCTTAATATTTTGCATACACACCATATTGCTAAAACCAACCAATAATTAATTATGACCAAATTTATGAAAATTTCGTGATTTAGTTTTTTTTGTGTCGTGTTTTTACATAGTAGTCATGACGCTAGAAAAATTAAATATGTTCTTAAAGATAGTGTATTTAAAAAGCTTTAATTTGATGTATATAACTTGTTGGCGGTTTTAAAAAAACGACCCATAAAAAATATTTTAATGAATTGTAGTCATAATCCACCGTATACTTAGTGATTTAAGAGGCGATGGAAGTGCCAGTCGTAAATAATAGTGCTTATTTCAAATAACCAAGATTGAAAAATATAAAAAAAAAACTGAACTGTGAGTCGGACTTGCGCACGAATGGATGACTAAAATTCATTTAAATATTTTTTATGGGTCTTTTTTTAATACCGCCAACAAGTTATATACATCAAATTAAAGCTTATTAAATACACTATCTTTAAATTTTTTTTAATTTTTCTAGCGTCATGACTACTATGTAAAAACACGACACAAAAAAAATCAAAATCACGAAATTTTCATAAATTTGGTCATAATTAATTATTGGTTGGTTTTAGCAATATGTTGTATATCCAAAATATTAAGCTTACAGATATGCCTTTAATTTTGTTCAAGAGAGTAATTAGATATATTTAATAGTTCTCGAGATATACTTGATTTTGTAAAACTTGAGATCCACCATCTTTGATTGGCCCCCATTTTTGTTAGGTAGCACTTATAAATGGCGATCTTGCATTTTTGACGTTTTTATAAGCTTACCTAACAGCCGTGAAAAGGAAAATTTGTACCTCCTAATTTTAACCATACCTGTCATACAATGGAAATCTTGAAATAGCCCATACGCCTATTAGCTACCACTTTGAGATGTCTATCATACTTTTTTAACATCCTTATGAATATGTCTAACTACTGTAAAAAGGACACTTGGTACCCCCAAATTATAAAGTTTTCAAATTTCAGACCGACTAGCCCACGGACTACAAAGAGATGTCGGTAGGCATCCATTTTTTAACCTTATGGCGTTACTTGTAATAAAATCCAAAAGTGACTCCATTTTCTTGTAGCCAAAAATACAATATTACATGATTCCTCAAATGTCGTATAATATACGACTTACATAGCCTTGTAAGGCCCACCATACTATTTTCTTTAACTCGTATTTCGAACCTTCTTCTAACACTGTAAGGAACACTGCAGAGTTTCGTTGGCTTGTAAAATCAATTAAACAAAGGAAATGCTACTTTATTGAGTTTGTGAAAGGTTTGACCCTTCGTGTGTGTTTGATAAGGATCCGTACAATAGATATTGAACTCTAATCGATTCGTAATTTGAATTAAAAATCCATTGTACTGATCCTTAGCAACCACAGACGAAGGGTTAAATTTCATTGAATTGTAGTGTTAGGGGCATTACGAGGATAGAAAAAGTCTACGATTCGGATCTAAAAATCGTTGGCCATGTTTTAAACAAATGTATTTTCCAGGATTTGAACTCAGGACGATCGGTGGACGATCGGATCGAAAGGTTCTTTAAAATAATTAGCAACTAGATTAAATTGTCATGACATGATCAAAAATTGTCCTTTAGTACCGTTTGGTAGCCAGATTTGGTAGCTGGCTACCAAATGGGAAATGTGGTTTCCCGCCTGGTAGCCAGACATGAAATGGGAATAACTTTCCCATCTCGTTTTTGGTACAAACCTGGTTACAAATCGGTAATGATAAGTCCCGATTTAAAGCCTGTTACCTATTGGGATTTTATTCTCATTTCGAAGCTGGTTACGAAACTTTGGCTACCAAACAGTACTAAAGGGAATTTGTATGATTAAAGAACAAACAAAGAAATTTTATAAATATTGCATTGTTACCCAAAATTTAAGGCCTTGATATGAGTTGGCACATGATTACCGGTCTTCCGCATAATTAATTAATTTAAGTAAAATAAATTAAATTAACTTGCGCGTATAACGTAGGCATCCTGTGATTTGTACATACCTGTAACAAATATAAATATACATATATATATGTATTTTAAACTTATCTAAATTATCAAGATGGAAGAATATATTAAATTATAGCTTTCAAAAATTGTACATTAAAATCACGTGTTAGGACCATTACCAAAAGTTTTTAATTATAATTTCTATTAGTATTAAAAATATCTAGTTGATATTAAATATTTGTAATTTGTATTAGTAGTCGAATTAAAATATCTAGTTTGTTTATTATGACATTATTGTATGAGTCTCGACGAAATATATTATGCGTTTGAAAAAAAAAACAATGTTTTATTGATTTCTTATTTAAGCTATATTATATAGAATTACCTTAATTTCAAAACATAATCTACATAATCTTCTTGAAAGACTCGAGTCTCTGTAACATGGTAAAATAACTTAAGTTTTGACCACATGACAGTAGTCCTTAAAACTGAGGAATCTTAGAATGAAGGGCACAAGCGACTCGATTCTTTACCAACATTAGTACCCATTCCACAAGCCTTAAGTGAGATAATCGCGGGACTAGTATCCATCGATACGTAAAGCAGTCTATCACGCATCACGCTCTCACTGATTAGAGCGAGCCTGACGGGCTAATTTAATCTACAGGTCGATTTATGTAAGATTGTCCTATGTTTTTTAAAGTGAACCGAACGTTCACCTAACCTTACTCCCTATCTGCAGTTATGCAGTATCTGCACTTTCGTGTGTTGACACGATGTCGTGCTGTCACACGGCGACCTCACGACAAGGTCACCGCACAATGCACCGCCTTTCGTCACGCTATTAATTATCTGTCATGACAGTAGTATTAATAAGGACCGTATTATTTACCGACGAGTTTTATAGTTCGCTCAAATTTCGCTGACCACGTGTACCAAGCTGCGTAAGAACCTACATTCAAAACAAAAAATACCAAGTAAAATAACTGAAATCTGCGCTTGCTGATGGAAACAATTTTTTTAGTACAGATGGTGCCTTTTTAAGGCTCTATTGCGAGAAGTGGGTCATTTTACGTCAGGTCCAAAACTTCGGAGGGCCATCTGTACTAAAATCCGTCGTACGAGACACGTGCAAAAACGAAATTCGCAACTCGTGTCGATTTAAAACACTCCCTATCGGTCGTGTTTTAAAACATCGCGACTCGTTTCGAATTTCATGTTTTTCGCACTTGTGTCGTAATGTACTATTTGAACAGTTATAACGAGAATATGATATGAAAAGAATTAGGTAGGGAGAAGAAATAGTTTCATTTACACAGTGCAGCCTCCACCACTATAGTTGCCGATTTCTAAGTATGAACATTTAACAGTTTAGAAATGAATTTTATATACGTTAAGGCTATCGAAAAAATCGGCCGTGTGGTGACGGCAGTAAGAATACATTTGTCACCACCCCAACTCCTCCTGCGGGTGCGGTAAGAGTTGACTAAGGGATTGAAGTGTCACTGACCATTATTTGATAAAATATTGATGATAGGCAGCAGCGTCATCATAATGGACTCTTACTGCGATCGCCAATCGGCTTGCCCAGCGTGGCGATTATGGGCATTTACCTCCTAATGCATCTATACACATTGTTAATAGGAGAGGCCTACGTCCAGCAGTGGACTGTCATAGACTGATGATGTATCTGAAAAAATGATGAGTCTTACGTAAGGATTAATCTATAACTGTCAAAAGTTCATTCTTACTCTTAGTAATTGGCAGCTATAGAATAGAGGAACTACCGCTATAGTATTCCGTGGTACTTACCTATATATATACACAGGTAAGTACTCAATGGCATTCAACGTATGACGGTAAGGTCACCGCCAGTATTCGCCATCGGTAAACAGAGCACGCAGCCCTCGGAATGTGAGGATTTCACTCAATACCTAGTCGCCATCAGATATATCGAAACGGCCGGGGCTCTCACAGATATCTGAGCAGAGCACGTATGCCAATGGTAACGATAAGTAGCGTAGGTAACTTATCTGGCAATATTTTTTATAAGTGCAACAAAGACAGTTGTTTCGTTCGCGTTCGCGACTGAGCGTTACCGATTGGCATCTTGACTATATACCTAGACCTCCATTATCATGTAGTTACATTCGCATCATCAGCCTATCTCAGTCCACTGCTGGACGTAGGCCTCCTCCTATTAACAATGCGTATAGACGTAAGAGGTAAATAATAATAAAATGCCCATAATCACCACGCTGGCAAAGCGGATTGACGATCGCAGTAATGTGTCTATTATGAATGACGCTACTGCCCATCATCAATCTTCTATCAAATAATGGTCATTAACACGAATGTTTGAATTGAAATCCCTTAGTCGATTCTTCCGACACCCGCGGAAAGAGTTGGGTTGGTGACAAATGTATTCTTACTGCCGTCACCAGATTCCATGCTCAGATATTTTTTTGTACCATGGCCGCTCCAATACATCTATGTACGACTGTGCCATAATAGGATAATGGCGTCAAAATACTCAAACGTGTTCAAAGACGAATGGCTTGGCGATAATGTACGCGGAAGTGATTTTAGGACTGTAGGGACATGCTTGTAAGTTTACTAATTACCGAATAACGTGTATGGATTAGTAAATTTTGTATTCATCCCACCTATTCGAATACGGGCCTTTTCTTCCCTGCTGGGAGGGATCAAAGAGGCACTTTTCTGTTCAAGGACTTTCTATTGCCAGCCTAAAAAATACAATGAAATATGAAAATAAACAGTACGTTCATAATTGATAGATTTATTCAGAATCGATTATTTGCATAAATATTTAATGTGTGATAAATCTTTTATTTTTCTGCTAGGTGATGTGAAAAGCAGTATGTGTCACTTCGGTATCAAAATTATTTTTGTCTTGGGCGTTACCGCTTGAATCTCTGATTTCGCTCAGGATTTCACTTTAGAATCCATCCATCGCTTCATTTGGGATTCAATATAAGTACGCTCTCGCCGGAAAAATATAATTTTGATGCCTTGTAACACAAATAACTATTTACTAGTCGGAATCGCATTCATCGCATTGCATTCACTAAGGGTATCCCCTAACCTGTATACGCTTTCGCATTTATAAAGGCAAATCGAGCCGTGTCGCCCGAGTTGTTTCTTTTACGCACTTAATGCGTAGTAGTAATGGTTTTCATAAAAGGATTTTGCCGAATATTTATAAATTACAATAATGAATAAGTATTAATAGCGATAAAATAAAAATAATAATAACTATTATACTTTTCAGCAGTCTAATTTCCTATGAGACTAGTATTTTAAACCAGAAACGCCTAAGTGCCAAATAAAACTATTTTATGCGTCCTGTGTCCGTTTGGCGAATAATATAATTAAAATGCGAATAAATGCTAGAGGTTAAGGATTTAATTATCACTTGGATTTTCTTCAAAGTCAACTTATTAATTAACTATGAAGGCAATGATTTTTCCTTAGGAAGTTCAATAGAAAATATTAATTGATAACATTGAGTGCACAAACAACGAGTTTGAATATAGACAAGTAAAAATATCTTGACCACGTTTTCATCGACATGAAAATTACATAGTTGCTAAAGAGGCTCAAAAATGATTATTCAACGGGAGACTAGAGAGACCTAACAAATGTAACGGTTAGGAAAGCTCACAGACAACATAACCAAAGCTCATCAGCCGAAGTAACCTAAACCTCAAAACGACCAAGGGAAAACTAGCCCTTGGTTTGGTTGTAAGCTTGTATTTACATATAATACAAGAGGAGTGGAAGGCTAAGCATTCGTTAATGCATTTAAACAGTTAAATGCATTAACGAATGCTTAGTAGCTGATTAGCAGACCTAACCAAGATGTTATTCTGCAATCGTATACGATTAGCGATAAGTCACTTAACCATAATGTATGGAAATAGTCACGTGACTTTTCGTACGAATCTGATTCTTTCTGAGTCTGAGTCTGTCTGCGTCTTTCGTGAGAATGGCGTTTTGAGTTTTGGCTAGGCCTGCTGCTCGATTACAATATGACAATATAAAATAGCCGTCAAAGTTAACATTGTTTGAACTGCTTGACGCTACCGCATACTGAAGGTTAACCTTTTCACCGCAAAGAACCACTAAAGTGGCCGTGTGTTGTCCTGTCTAACACGCCATCAGCCACTAAATTGGTCATCGAGTATGCTGTCAAAGTAACTGTCTTGCTGACAGATAAAGTTTATTTTCGTTGTTCATTAGTAGAAATACTGGCGTGTATGTTACAATTCGATGCGTGGGGGAAGGCGTTGAAAAGGTTAATTAGACAATGAATTCTACTTGTATTACAAGTTACAAGCTTTCAAGTAATAGACCTACAGAAGCTGAGCAGTATACTAATCAAAAACTGCCCATAAAAAGAGAAATCTCGCTTCGCACTTACGATGCCCCATTAGATTTAGTACCCGACTTTGTAGACTTGTGAAAATCTACGCATTACCTTACGACCTTCCTAGGGTTAAGAAAGCGGCCTTAATACATAGCTGATATTGCTCCACATGTCAGGTCATTTACCCTCGGGTCACAACGGGGTCAGTGTACGTGTGACTTGACTGCTACTGGAATTCCTAAGTGGACATTTGCTTGCATTGCACAAAACTGTTTTTAGGTCGCTGTACTGCGTTTGAATTTCCTGGTCGTAATGTGGAGCTGTCAATTTTAATTGCTTTTATTTTGAATACAATCTTGATATCACTTACCAGACATCTAGAATACCTAGGTGCTTAGCCCAGTTGCCAATCGCTAACGCTAGTAGCGTATCGTAGTTTTCCCTCGCTGTCACTCTTTTATATTAGTGCGACAAAGACAGTTAGCTGCCTTTCGTTTATGATTGACGATTAAGTGTTGAAGATTGGCAACTTGTCTAAGCACCCTGGTGTCCATTTCTTCTTAGTGGTCTGTGTCTTTATTATCTCGGCAATTAGGAAGTGTTTGACAGTTAAGTCAAGTCAAGTACCGTAAACTACCTAAGTACAGTCTTACGTAATGATTCAAAACTAAATTCACTATCTTCTATTAAATCAAGGACGCAGTTCTTAGACAAAATAATAAACATTAAACTTAGATAAACCCAAAAGTTATGGTTTCCATTGATGCTGAGTTACGAATCGAACATGTGGACCATATTTGTAGTAATGGACAGTAATTGTATGGCATTTTTATTGTTTAAAATTCGTAATGTTGTTATACTTAATATAGAACGCATATTTACACAAATATGTTAATAATATTCGTTCTATTTTTCTCTTTTTTTGCCTTTATGGTTAGATAATTATGTTCACTGACTTGGCTGGATCCTCTAGATTGATATCTGTCACATTCCGCCATTCCGAACCTAAATAAAACTTCTAAAGAAAATATAAAACTGCATACCTACTTAGCGTTCCGAACTTTCCTGTGCCAATCTTCATACTAATCACCTCCAAATGTGCATTCAGAACACTAAAATAGTCTTAACGGTCATTTTTTGTCAGCCATTGTCTTTTGCAGCCATGTCAAAGTTTGCGTGATCCCGATCAAACCGGACCGTTTCGAAACCCGGAGACAAGCACGCATGTCGCTCGTGTGTAATTGCCGCCATTACACGTCACAATAGAATTGGGCGAACATGCAGGTCCCGTGAAATTGCGCTTTTTAAATACTTTCTACTACGCTATTCAGCAGTGTTATTCACTAAGGAAACCGCCTTGCTGTCAGCGCTGCGGCAGCGTCGAGCCTAAAAATGGTATTCACTAATGTACTTTAAACGACATTAGTGCTCGGCGACGAATGCGGCGTGAGCTGGAACTACACTGCGTCGAGAGTTTGACGTTTAATGTTTCTGTAACTTCGTATTCTCTAACGAAAAACAGCGACGAACTCGCCCACAACCTCGCTCACAGGCTCGATTCCTAATGTCAAATAAAACAGCTAGGATTTTAGACAAGGCTGTCTCGACGTCCAGCTCGTTGACGAACGCAACGTCGAATGTGCGAATAAGAGAATAGCATAGCAGTAGGTTTACTAAGTCAAACGGCTAGTCTGTAGCATTGGGAATACACGCTTGCGTCTTTTTTATTTACAAAGTTTGTGAAGACAATGATATTGACTGTTACGTGTTGTTGGAGGCAATTTGTAGAAGTGGATGTTTACTGGTTTCATCTGAGTTTGAGAGTAACCTTGGTACAGTCACCAACAATAGTATTTCATGCAACGAAGATGGGAAAATATCAATAATTGTACACGCTGTTATGTCCCTCTAAGTAAGGCGTTGTAATTATAACCTCCCCATGGGATAGGCACCGCACCGCTTAGATGTTGGGATCAGCATTCGTAACCTTTTTTGAAATTAAATAATGGTAATAGACTTCCTATTTGTGTATTACTAAGAAATATATTCTTGCCGCGTGGTAACGGCAGTAAGAATACATTTGTCACCACTCCAAATCTTCCCGTGGGTGTCGTTAAAGTGTCAATGGATATTCTTATTTAGAAGATTGATGATGGGCAGCAGCAGCATCATTGTGGACACACTACTGTGATCGCCAACCCGCTTGCACAGCGTGGCAATTATGGGAATTTGCCTCCTAATGCGTTGATACGCATAGTCAATAGAATAAGAGGCCTACGTCCAGCAGTGGACTGAGAGAGGCTGATGAGGAACTAAGAAATATTTATATTTGATTAAATATTCCTCGACTCCAATTTTCTTGTAAGTTCTATACCTACCTACCTACTTAAGGCTAATGTTGAAGCATTAAGCAAAAAGTTATAAAAAAACTGCGAATACAAATGACTGCTACATAATTAACATATCGTGATATCATGATAATCAATTACAGTTTGCTCCACAATAATCAACAACGATAATTATCAATATTATCACAAAATTTACATATAACGAATCACGCGCATGTAGTAAACACCGTAACTATAATAATTGATATTTTTTATGCAAATTAATATTGTAACAAACATACATTTATTGGTGGCATTTATGTCATTGATTAAAGTATTTATTCAAGAAAAGTAGGTATTAACGAATGGAACTCTAATTCTAAACCAATTTTAGAGGAACTGAATCTTATACATTTTATAAGCTTTATTTAGAGAGGCACATTCGTTACAAATTGAATGTGTTAAAAATATTTTTTTTTCGCATAATGTGTATAGTAATTTGATTTATAGTCCTGTCTGCTTACCATGAGCTGTCACCGTGACTTTAACGCTGACTTACTTTCTGTCCATCCCACTCATCATCATATATTGGTGCCCGAGAGAGGAATAGGAAGTAAATTCGCGATAATTTCGCGGCGGCAACTCATGGTAAGCACACTGCTTAGGTTTACTACTGTTAGATAGATAATGTTTACAGTAAAATCCAGGGACACACGTACGGACGCATTAGGAGGTAAATGCCCATAATCGCCACGCTGGACAAGGCGGCTTAGCAATCGCAATAGTATGTCCTCTAAGATAACGCTGCTCGTCATCAATCTTAGATAAATAAATGGTCAGTGACACTTCAATCCCTTAGTCGACTCTTACAACACCCAGGGGCGGTGACAAATGTATTCTTACTACCGTCACCACACGGCTTAATTGCTTTTTCGAATACTTTTTGTATACGTATCTCTAAAAGGAGAACTGAAACTTGGCCTATAAAATATCGATTTCATGGCAAAAACAAGACAGTGCGACCCTGACAACATATGAAAAGTTTTTCGTATGGCGGCATCGATATAAAGAAAAAGGATCATACAAAAAACAATAAAATGTACATTGTAATTACCCTGCCCGGTGTCGTGACGCAAGTGCTCCAGAAATCTCAATTGGATGTGTTTATCATCCATTTTTGGAATCTTTCAGCCTTCGGTTCGAGCCGAGTTCCGCCAATCACTGATTTGATTGCTTTTTACTTTCGCTACAGTATTTCTCGACTCGACCATAAACATGGCGTTTATGTTTCGAATCGCTGATAAACAATGTTGGTAAAAAGCCTGCTTTGATATAATTCGAGTGACCAACCGCGGTGCTTTCAAATCAGATGAATATACTCCATGTTGGACGGCTCCAAAAATAAGTTAACGATTTTAATCCTTATTTCTCCGACATATGTTCTAAAATGTATACATTATTATAAGGCGACGTGACTGAGCAACGTTAACGACTTCGACAACTTTCAAAGTCAATTCTGTATCAATAATAACCTGACATGAATTTCCTCACGAGACGTGCAAGCCGTGTCAAAAGTGAATTGTTACATTGTGCTACCACAACAGAGATACATACGTATCGTTGCCGTACAGGTAAATTACGTAGGTATTTATTGAACTCTTTGTTATTCATTATAAATAGTAACAATCAAGACCAAAACCATGACCAAGAATGTGGTCGAATAGCACAGATTGGGCATCAATTGATAACTATTCCACCATTTATCCTTGATGGATTTTAAAAATAGGGACTTTAATCTAGAATTGTCTAGCCTGTTACTAAACTCCAGCGCGGACAATTTAAGGGCCTACATGTTAGGACTCAAACGGGAAAAATTTTAAAATATTAAACAAGTAGGTTAAAATAATGTCGGTATTCTACGTGTTGCTTTTACTTTATAGATTGCCGAGTACTGTGACTACACATTAAAAACGACTTAACCTTTTTAAATACCTACATTATAATAGTAAATACCTTTCTAAACAAAAAATTCGTTGAAATGTAGCTTTACGAGTATGATTGCAAATTTAGAGACAACACTGCAGACAAAAATTATTCTTAAAAGATACTCTCTCAAGGGTTAAGGTATGTGGGATAAAAAGAAGAAAAATACGGGACCTCCAGTGTTCCATCATTTCCACTTGACCGCGCAGCTTTTTACAGAATCTCGATTAGAACCAGTTCACAGAGCACACTGGAGCGAAAGAGAAATCCAAAATAAAAGACGCAATCCCCGACCTCCACCTGTAGCCGCGGCGAATCACTTTTCACCCGACAAAAGGCGACAAAAAGCGACAAATGCGACACTTGTCGGATGACGCGATGCTTCGTGACGGCCCGCGACTCACGTGACCTGTTGACATTCCAAAGACCAACCAATCGAGAGCAAGCCAAGCCAGTAGAAGCATTTCCAGTGACCTGTAGTTGTTTTCGGATCGAGAGCTTAAGCTAAACTGGTTGTGCCAAGAAATTTCGAGTTTGTATTAGACTAAACGACCTGCACCTGACTCTTGGAAGTCACAGGTGAGTCCAATCGGCGGTCACGATGGCCGTGCTTCTGATAAAAGTGCTGTGGAACCAATGCAACACGAACCGTTTGGTCCTCCTTGGTAACGCTTTTTGTGAGGTTGCAACCTGTTGCGTTCCGGAGTTGAATGTGCTGACGTCATTCATCTTTAATAGACGTATTACACTCGTGACAATGACACGGAGATACTAATCCTGAGACGTATAATGCCGGAAAATAGTACGCTCTTTGAACTTAAAATAGTCGAGGATGTTAAAAGGAAAAGTACGAGGGCGACATAATAGTTATTTGTTTTACTAGGGAGCAAAGTGATTGTTTAACTCTCGTGCAAATATTGAAACTACTACGGTTTTAAGGCACGAGAGTTGAACAAGCTTCGCTGCCGAGTGAAACACAACATTTTTCACCACACTAAAGCGAGGAAACATGCAAAATAAAACTCAAACAAATTAGAATCAACAAATAATAAAACAATAACTTCAAATATTTATCTTGGCGTGGCAATGCTTAAAAATTTAGGAGAATTCGAAAATGAGACTCATGTAGTTATTGGCGATTTTTCTGTGATTTTCGGAATTATCCCACTTTCGCATCTCGCAATTACCCGAAAACTTGAAAATTAAGAGTGAAAGAACCACGACACAAAACACGACCGAACTCGTTTAGATTTTAAAAGAAAAAAATATTCGGATGCGTTCTGAAATTTGCATAGTGTCAACACTTTTATTTTCCTATTGTTTTTATTTGTCGTATTTTTAGAACTTTTAATTAAAAGCCTTTTACAACAAAATGTGGTATTTAATTTGGATTTTAGCATATTAAATAATAAATAAAATAAATAAATAAATATCTTCGGACATCTTACACAAATCAACCTAGTCCCACGGTAAGCTCAATTAAGGCTTGTATTGTGGGTACCAGGCGACGATATATATAATAGATAGATACGTATAGATACTTAGATACATACACAGCCATGACCAAGGAACAAACATTTGTGATAAATAAATACACAAAGAATGCCCTCGCCGGGATTCGAACCCGGAACCTCCAGCTTCGTAGGCAGGGTCACTACCAACTAGGCTACAGAGGCTGACAAAATATATATAATATATATAATATTGAATATAATATTATGAAAGGTTCATGTGTATGAATCTGTTTGAAACTATTGAGTTTTCGAACGTACTGTCTAGTTCAAACGTCAAAAAGCTTATTGCACTCTCAGGCCGTATAAGTTATTGCTTTAGTCTACCCAGAAGATTAAAAAAAATTACTTTAACCTCTAGAGATTAAAACACAGTTTTGCGCTCTGAAATTGAAGGACAAACAGCGTGTTTACGAGCAGTGTGATGAAAAAAATATTATTCCTTGCTATTACTTTTATCCCTTCCAACTGCCTTAAACATAATGCTAATATTTTTAAATGACAGCAAATAAAAACAAGGCTCGGGTATACGGGTAGGCACGCAGACTATATTTAAGTTATCAAATAGATACCTTGGATCATTTGATCATATTAAATGGATGTTACACTAAGTTCTGTTTTAATTACATATTCACCCAAACGTACATAGGCGCCAGTTAAAAAATACCCGCCAAATTCCAATTTTTATTATACCAAGGCACCAATAGAAACAGTTCCCATATACACCCAGACAGAATACGTTATCAGAACAGTTAGGATCAATAAGTATACACCATGCTGTCTTAAGCCATTGATATAAGGTGAAAAAATGTATACATATTTATGTCCTTGACAGTAGGTAGACATAGCATTCCTCAGGTCGCCGGCGCGACCTCGGGCCCTGCTCTGCAGTCCACGCACGCGCATCGCATCCGCATAACCTTAGTCGCCTGCGCAAGTAAGGACTGAAGACCAGGGGGCTACCACGATCTACTAATGCGATTCGGTTTAGAACCTAAAATGATTCGCGATGTGTCAGTTCCAAAGAATAACTAGCCAAAATCTGACAGGCCGAACCAAAATTGAATCGCATTTAAGAGATCAGGGCAATTGGACGTAGTTATGCAAAAGGGAACCAACCAACAAGAATTTTTCGTTCTTATTAACACCTTAATTAGACTTATTAACACCTTACTTGAATTTGTAATTTCAAGGATTGATTTGTTTATTTTGATTTATGGTGTTAATTAGAATGAAAAATTCTTGTGGGTTGGTTCCCTTTTGCATAAATACGTCCAATTCAAAACAAAAAAGGTAATATTTATGATGACAAATTATATTTACAATGACAAATTCATGTGGATAGGTTCCTTTTTGCATAAGTACGTCCGTATAGCCCCCCCTGTGTTTACCATGAGGTGCTGCCGCGTTGTTAACACGGACTTATAATTCTATCCATCCTGCTGGTACTAGCGTATTGGTGCAAGCAAGCCTGAAGGTGAAGACCTATTGGTTTGGGAGATCGAATTGATAGTATCTTTGAATATTTAAAGGTGGACTTTTAAATCAAAGTTTTTTATACCACGACGATGTCAGCGGTGGCCCAGGATGGCCAAGGTACTCGTGAAGATACTTATGGATGCCTGCAACTCCAGATACGTCACACACAAACCTTTAGGAAGTTATTATTAAGAATCCCGTACGTTTCTTGGGACGATCTTCGGTAGAGAGCTATTGGGTAATAGCTCTCTTAGAGATAGGGCTTATATTGACATGACTTACGTCAAATTAGTATGAAAATAGCTCACTCTTGTAGCCCAACACCAATTAAATTTTACATACCACCATTTTCTACTAACAGCGATGGTAAGACAGAATATATCTCCGCAAAAAAAATATGTAAGTAGGTAAAAGATCTAAGCATTTCAAATTAAGAAGTCCGTACAAAATAGCAAACTTCCTATCAATCTCGCAAACAGGTGACCAAAACTATCCTTATTTACAACTTTTTTCCATCTAAACCACCTAAATCTGAAACCTTTGTCTGGGGGCAAAAAGAGCCATCGTCTGAAAAGAGCTGAGCTCGGTAATTCGATATGACCGATCGGTTTTTTTGCCGGTCGTTCCGCGCGGTCGGACGCGAACGCGACGCGGCGCAGTCCGGCGCAGGGTTGCCAACTTATATTGTGTGCCTCCCTTTCTACAGCCTGACAAAAAAGAGTAGAAATTAAAATGTGGCAACATTGTAGTCGTTTTCTCATGCATATTGATTTAAAAGGGACGACACTACGATGTTGCTACTTTTTAATTTCTACTCTTTTTTGCCAAGCTGCCCTGGTCTATTTCTCGAAAGCGTGTAATTTGTAATGCAAGCGGAAGATCTTATCCAAGAAATAAAATAAAATAAAAATAAAATGTTAAAAAGAGACTTCCACATGTATTACAAGTTACCAAGCGTTAGAGAAACGGGCCACAGTCTAAAAAATATTTCATTTGTTAATCAATAAGTAAATTGTTTATGTATTCCGATGTCATGTTTGGTGTATAACTGTAAGTGATATTGTTATAAATAAATAAATGTGATAAATAAGGACAAACGAATACACCTACAATGGCGGCTTTAAGGACGTTCATGATTTTCATGAATAACGTCAATATTGTGTGGCTTATAAGTCTATGCTCCCTATTCGTCAGGTGGTAGTGGTATAGAATAGATGATAGCCACATTAAGCGTTTTGTCTCTCTCAACTCTAAATGTAGGCGTTAGGTATAAGAGAGAGACATATCGCTACCCCAATATTACAGGGTTCTACGTTACATCTGGACTGTGTCAGTGAGACAATGTTCACATTTAAAGTTTACAAAAGTGCAACATAGAACCTTGTAATAGTAAACCTTGTGAACCTACTGCGATCTTCAAAATTCCTTAATTTTGACGATTTGTCTCTTTCACTCCAACAAAAGCGCCAATAGATTGGAAGAAGCAAATCTTCGAAATTTGCGGATTTCGAAGTTCGCGGTAGGGGCTGCATTCGAGTAAGATGATTCACAAGTAAGAATGTATTTTTAAATATTTATCACACGGGTTACTCACGTAATTTAAGTCGATAATTGCTGTCGATAAGAATGTATTTTGCTCTTGTTTAAGGCTTTTACCTCTTTAAGAAGTTTTGTCACTAGTAAGTAGCAACCCTACCCGCGAGGTCGCGACCGGCGCTGCGACCGCGACACCGCACGCTGCGACGTGATCCATCGGTGAGAACGCACCACCGACTTGCGACCAAAACGATACAAAACCCAAACAAACCCATACTCACTTACGACCTTATGACACCGAGCTGAACACACACGGCTTGGTTTCCTGGTACACTTGGACTGACCTTTAGTGTACCTTATTTCGAAGGAATACGGTTCATGTGTGTGATATGCGAATAACGCGACCTCAACAAAATAAACAACGTTTTTTTGTATTGTTTTGAAATCTAATATTCTATGATATAATCAAATATTTAGTTCTTGGCTAAATTTAAAATATCTGCATGTGTGTAAAATACATATTTAATGAACTAGAAGGATCAACCAGAGTAGAAGAAGAGTAGTGCTATGCTAGACAGAGTATTTGACAGGCGAAAAGTCTTGTATTTTTTTTTTATTGAACTTTGCTTTAGAGTTTTAGACAGTTGATGATAGCAGGGTACTTTATAAATAATGTTTTCAATTCTCATGCACAAAAAGTGCACCTTGTCGAGCATAACAGTAATTTAAAAGATTTTTTTACTAAAAGAAACTATATTTTTAAGTCTTCCGCGTTGTTTTGTTATCATGTAACTTTTAACATGAAGCAATACATGTTATTCTGAATAAGTACCTTCACATTGTTCCACGACCCTTTAAACTATCCACATCATATTCGGTGTTAAAATTGCATTATTAAAAAAATGCGCATCTGCGTTACCATAATGCGGATACATGGAGGAAAATGCGGAGAAAATTGCGGAATGCGGAGAAAAATGTGGAATGCGGAGCATCTGGCAACACTGAGTAGCAATCAAATCCTATATTCTTAGAGCTCACGTCCACGTCTCATAGATCGGTTAACCAAACGGAAGGAAGAGTAGGTAATTTGCCGTAATTTGTTGAAAGAACCTTAACAAGACTAAACGTTTCGTTTAATGACTAGTGGTTTGTTACTGAATGAGCCAGATTGCTAAATTAGATTCGTGTCTGCGACATTTCCTTTGCTGGTTAAGGTGCTCCCACATTACAATTTCTCAATGTCCTTGTTTGATAACGTTATATAACAGAAATAACATCTGTGGGAGCATCATAACGGTTATGGCCAATATATAAGGCCCTAATTTATTAGTTGCAGATATTTTAACACATGATACTTTACATTAAAATAATTAACTTTAAATATAAATTAAGAAATCTTTTCATGTAACTTTTTCGATTTCATTTTCCTAACAAAAAAATTAATTATAATTTCGTCTAAAAAAATCATCATGTGCATTATCACATGTCACAATAACACTGTCTGTCATGTCATCAAACGACACAATCCACGGGAAAATAACATGACATTGACAATCAAGTATTTCATACGCACTTTTAGAATACAATCTTAGTTCACACCAATTTAAACCTGAAACTTAAAGTTTACATATATTGTTTGATCAAATTCTTGACGTGGACCGACTGGGACACCACGGACTAAGTTGTCAAAAAAGCGCAGGCTGTATTTCCAGATATGCGACGCTTAACGACATAATCCACAGGTCTCTTGCCACGATCAATGTACCTGCTCTTCTTAAGCCTACTGGTATTATTAGAGATGATGGTAAGAGACCTGATGGTGTGTCTTTGGTTCCTTGGAGCTTGGGACGGATGTTGGTATGGGATGCTACTTGCGTAGACACCCTGGCACCGTCCCATCTTCAACGAACTACGTTTAAGGCAGCCGCTGCGGCTGAAAATCGTCTTTGCCTCGGCAAAGAGTACGATTTTGTACCGTTTGGCGCAGAAACTTTAGGTTCTTGGGGCCCCAGCGCACGCAAATTGTTTGCTGAGATCGCGAAACGTCTGGTTGATGTAACTAAAGACCGAAGAGCTGGCGACTTCCTCGCACAACGCATCAGTATTGCGATACAGCGAGGAAATGCCGCCAGCATCCTCGGTACAATGCCATAAGGGCCAATCTTAGATATAGGTTAGGTTAAGTAGATTAGTTAGATTTAAACTATGTACATCAATTCTTGATATTTACTAATATTAACGTAAAAATATATCTGCGAACGTACTTCACAATGTGTCAAAGACGTCACATGCTAAGGAAAGTCAGTTATATTTGTTTAATTTTTTTTGTGTTCTACTGACGATTGGTATACTTTCAATCAATAAATGTCCCAATACAAACCAAAGCACGTGCCGAATGCTATACCATAAAGTAAAACGTTATTTGCAAACCCTTACATTTCATCTCGGTTGCATTGCATAACGAAACCTTGCATCACGAGATTCTGTAACAGTGTAAGCATAATATTTTAATTCCTCGCACATTGTGCGCAGTGTCAACACAACACAAACAGCGGGTTCAAACCGCGGTGTAGGGTTTCAACCGCAGCGTACTGGTGTTACGGACTGTATGTGTTTATATACAGTGCAGTTTAGTTGTACATTTAGACGAGCAGGTCTTTTATATTATCTATTTGTATAGTATACTTACTGTGTAGACAGAATAGAATTATGTATAACTAACGTGAGACTCAAACATAATTTAAATATTTCGCGAAACGGGTAACTCACGTAATTTAAGTCGATGATAGCTCGACATCACATCATCACATCATCAGCCTATGAGAGTCCACTGCTGGACGTAGGCATCTTCTATTAACTATGCGTATAGACGCATTAGGAGGTAAATGCCCATAATCGCCACGATGGGCAAGGATTGGCGATCGCAGTAATGTGTCGACTATGATGACGGTGCTGCCCATCATCAATCTTTTATCATAATTGTAAAGGACACTTCAATCCCTTAGTCGACTCTTACGACACCCGCAGGAGGAGTTGGGGTGGTGACAAATGTATTCTTACTGCCGTCACCGCACGGCACGACATGCTTCGACATGTTTCGATTCATTTAAAGGATCCTCATCATGGAGTACCCGCGACCAAAGCCCGTCGTAGAGTGAACCAGTACACGATCTTGTTTTTTTTTAAACAAATTGGTTAGCAGTATCCAAAACTAGATTAAAACCTCATACCGCGTTCAAAGCTCGACATATGCATACCACACATTGCAATCATTCAGGACAGTCTGTCTCTTTAACGCCTACAGACTCCCATATCCCTAAGTCTCGATTTCGCCCAAACGTTTATTCGAAGAATAAACGCTAAATCTCGGATAGTAATACCAAAACTCCATAGTAATTTGACACTAGTATCTGAACGTGCGTTATTCTTCAAATAAAAGTTTGATGAAATCGAGCCTTAGAGTAAAATCAGTGACCTTCACCAACTGAATGATATATACTCGTCCATCTTTTAGAACAAAGTGGTAGGCAGTGTAAGAGACTAGCTTGAAGAAACCTTACACCGTGTTCAAAGCTCGACAGTACATACATCATACGTTACATACATTCAGGACAAGCCTGTCCCTGTAACGCCTACAGCCGTCCCACATCCGATAGAATAGAATTCGGTGACCCGCCATGTCACTGAATATTTATCGGGCTGCGTAGGGTCGCCACGTTGTCCTGACTATTCTGGATGTGTTTTATTTTATAGAGCGACATTTTTTTTCATTATTAGTCCGTGGGCTAGTCGGTCTGAAATTAGAAAACGGTATAATTTGGGGGTACCAAGTGTCCTTTTTACCGTAGTTAGACTTATTCATAAGGATGTTAAAAAAGTGTGATAGACATCTCAAAGTGGTAGCTAATAGGCATACGGGCTATTTCAAGATTTCCGTTGTATGACAGGTATGGTTAAAATTAGGAGGTACAAATTTTCCTTTTCACGGCTGTTAGGTAAGCTTATAAAAACGTCAAAAATGCAAGATTGCCATTTATAAGTGCTACCTAACAAAAATGGGGTCCAATCAAAGATGGTGGATCTCAAGTTTTACAAAATCATGTATATCTCGAGAACTATTAAATATATCTAATTACTCTCTTGAACAAAATTAGAGGTATATCTGTAAGCTTCATATTTTGCATAAACACCATATTGCTAAAACCAACCAATAATTAATTATGACCTAATTTATGAAAATTTCGTGATTTTGATTTTTTTTGTGTCGTGTTTTTACATAGTAGTCATGACGCTAGAAAAATAAAATATTTTTTTAAACATAGTGTATTTAATAAGCTTTAATTTGATGTATATAACTTGTTGGCGGAATTGAAAAAAAGACCCATAAAAAATATTTAAATGAATTGTAGTCATAATCCACCGTATATATTAGTGATTTAATAGGCGATTTTTTTATATTTTTCAATCTTCGTTATTTGAAATAAGGACTATTATTTACGAGTGGCACTTCCATCGCCTCTTAAATCACTAAGTATACGGTGGATTATGACTACAATTCATTTAAATATTTTTTTATGGGTCTTTTTTTTTAATACGGCCAACAAGTTATATACATAAAATTAAAGCTTATTAAATACACTATATTGAAAAAAATATTTGATTTTTCTAACGTCATGACTACTATGTAAAAACACGACACAAAAAAAATCTAAGTCACGAAATTTTCATAAATTTGGTCATAATTAATTATTGGTTGGGTTTAGCAATATGGTGTATATGCAAAATATGAAGCTTACAGATATACCTCTAATTTTGTTTCAGAGAGTAATTAGATATATTTAATAGTTCTCGAGATATAATTGATTTTGTAAAACTTGAGATCCACCATCTTTGATTGGCCCCCATTTTTGTTAGGTAGCACTTATAAATGGCAATCTTGCATTTTTCACGTTTTTATAAGCTTACTTAACAGCCGTGAAAAGGAAAATTTGTACCTCCTAATTTTAACCATACCTGTCATACAACGGAAATCTTGAAATAGCCCGTATGCCTATTAGCTACCACTTTGAGATGTCTATCATACTTTTTTAACATCCTTATGAATATGTCTAACTACTGTAAAAAGGACACTTGGTACCCCCAAATTATACCGTTTTCTAATTTCAGGCCGACTAGCCCACGGACTATATGTGGCAAACTAGGTCTCTAGCAAAAAATCCTAGGCCCTAGTATAAATAAAAATATCTTGGGCATTCATACAAAAATCGACTTAGTCCCACTCAAATTAAGGGAACTAAGCGAGGATATAATATAAAATTTACATGGATATAAATAGAAAACAACAATGAATAACGAACATATTTTTGTGCTAAATACCTACTCAAAGAGATGCCCTCACCGGAAATTGAACCTGGGACCCTTAAGCATGGCAGGCAGGGACACTGCCGACTGTGCTACACAGGCCGCTGGAGGGACTCCTAAAATCCAATCTGTCACTACAGATTCTTTTAACAAGTCAGAAGAAGGCGTGGAAGCAGAATGGCCGCCTCCTGACAGTAAACAACCAATCGCAAATGATGCCTGAAGGAGTTTCTCAAAAATAGGATGATTCACTATATTCGGCAAAACAGATGAGTGTTTCCTGTTTCAGCGCTGGCATCTAGGATAGGATGTAGCTAGGATGTAACAATGTTCCTTTTTCAGACAAAGAATTTGCATCATCACGAGATTAGTATAATTTCAATAGTAAACCATAGATAATAGTAATATACATAGGTAACGAGCATTAATAGCTTTTATATTAACCCCACAGACTTCATCTAGGAAGGTACGGGATATTTATGGTATCCTGGTACGTTGACCCGTTTAACGAATTGCTTAAGGGCAAACTAAAACAATAATCACAGTTTATTGCCAGCAACTGGGCATTTTATATATTTTATACATGCCTTATTTACAGGCACTGGATAATAGAATCAGTTTAACATTAAATGAGCATTATAAGTAGGTATTTTAATTGCCCAATCATACTTACAAATAAAATAAAATAAAATAAAAAATAAAATACTACCCAAATCAAATGTCACCTGCTGATAGCGTCGCAGGGAGTGTGTGTATGCATAAAAAGTTACCAATGTTCTATTTATAATATTTTCGGTACCTACATAATGTATATCGAGTTTTTTTAAGCACTGCTGCGAGAAGTGGTTAACTTTTTGACAGGTTGAAACAGCGGTGGGCAGTCTGTAGGTATCAAAAAACGTACGATACACGTGCGAGAAGGAAATTCGTAATTCGTGTCAATTAAAACTCTACCTTCGATAGTACTTAAATTTATCGCCACTCGTTTCGAACTTCACTTTTTGCACTTTTATCGTAATGTACTGTTATACGCTTTGCCCGGTGTCAGAATTAACCTGAAGCAACCTCTTTTTAACATATATTAATAGGATCAAACAAGGAATGGCATGACAGGTGGCCGTGTGGTGACGGCAGTAAGAATACATTTGTCAAAACGCCAACTCTTCCCGCGAGTGTCTTAAGAGTCGACTAAGCGATTGAAGTGTCCTTGACTGTTATTTGGTAGAAGATTCATGATGAGCAGCGTTATCATAGTCGACACATTACTAAGATCGCGAATCCGCTTGCCCAGCGTGGCGATTATGGGCATTTACCTCCTAATGCGTCTGTACGCATATTTAATAGAGAGAGGCCTACGTCCAGAAGTGGACTGAGATAGGCTGATGATGTGAAACAGGAAATATCCTACGGATTGTAAAATATATGGTGCCCCTAGTGACGCGACGACTAGCCTCCCAATGAGCCACTTCCGTGATTACTGGTTCCTTGTGCTATTGTTTTTCATTCTAGAGGTTCCGTTGTCTATATTTTAATAGGTATGTCTTATTGTTTGAAATCGATAAATTTTGTATTAGAAGTACCTACTACCTACTACACAAAAGAAAGTAGGGGCCATCTCGCGACTGCAATTTTATTTAAGTTGAAAAATTAAGGGTATTTGTGAGTTTTCATTAACTGTTACATCAATGAACTTAAACTGTAAAAAGTAATGCTATTTTTTATTGTCTAGAAAAATATCAAGTAAATAGAAAAATATAAAGTACTTAATATTTTTCTATTTCAAACAGCAATAGCGCCTATACGGACGCTACGATATAAACGGACGCTCATCTAAAAAAAATCTAACAGTTTCCAATATTATTGAAAAAATTCATTTTCAATGAGTATATATAAGGTGTTTTCAAATTAGTTACCGATACCTTAGGGTATGCATGTGTTCATGATAACGAACAACTTTCCTTAAGGGCCTCATATCGAAATCTTGAAAAAAAAAATGCCTTTCCATACAAAGTGGTTCCACCGGGTGATCAACTTTTCATAGAAAGTGATTTTTTTTTTTCAAGATTTCGATATGAGGCCCATAAGGAAAGTTGTTCGTTATCATGAACACATGCATACCCTAAGATATCGGTAACTAATTTGAAAACACCTTGTATAGCCAACGTCAAGCGTACAGTAGCAGTCATATTGGCCAAATAGTTTGGCACAACGTGTTTTCTGACCAACTGAAAACCCTTAACGGGGTGATTCTGTAGGCTATACTGAACAACTTTTACTTTGGGGCCAATTTAAAAATAAAAAATATCTTTGTCATACATTTTAACCGATCGACATTTTATATAAAAGAGCCAACATTTTTCGGAGATTTCTGAGTTAGCTCCATAGTAAAAGTTGTTCAGTACGTATAACCTATATCGAACTATTTGGCTACTTTGGTTTGGTCATATTTTTTAAGCCAGAAAACTAAGTACCTATAGCTACTCCATAATGTGTTTCCTGGACGACAGTTACAAATCTATTCATAAGCAATATGCCATCTGTTTCTAGCACACTGTTAACATAACAAATAACCTACCTAATTGGTTTTATTCACACGCATACGTCAATCTCGTGACGTAGGTAGGCTCTACAAATGATATAATATGGCCAATTAACATCAATTACATGTAATCGGTATCGATATTAGTTATTCTTTGTGGACGCGACGTAAAAAAGGAAAAACTAAGTATTTACCTAGGTACCTTTGCCAAGTAATGTGCGGTTATGCCAGTTATGTCAAAGACAATGAAAATAAAGATAATCTAAAATGTAAACAGTTCCTTACGACCCATTTATACCTGTCATGCAGAGGTATTCCTGGGTACTTATTGTACTTATTCATGTATACAGCGTGTGTATTTTATACGGGCGAATAATTGATCCAGCTATAATATCTGAACCTACGAATCGTATAAGATAACCATTTTGTAAAATTTTGTTATTAATTAGGTGTAATGATTTTTCTAAAGTGCAACCTAGCAGCAAAGTATGTTGTCCACCTGACATGACACTCGTATGACATTTAGATACTTTTGTCTACGTTAATTAATGTGGCTACCAGTGGATGCAATACATTGCGTGCTCAATTATTTTGTATGAAAAAATAAATACCTTAATTTCCTAAAGAAATTTATTTAAGCAGGTTCCCTAGGTCCGATAGTTATCGCCATTAAAATATTCGCCCGTATCAAATACACACGCTGTATATACATAGAGTAGGGTTGCCATGTCCTAAAATAAATAAACCAGTAAAGTAAGGACAGTGTGGGTAAGTCCGGTATATTTTATTATTAAGGAGCCCGTCATACCTTTGCGTATTATGCTGTTCAGTTAAGGTCAGAAATCACTTGGTAGACGGACTTTCCTGATAGACGGTCTTACCGCATTGGCCTTACGAGTAGTGGCTTCGTACAGCACAATAATTAATATTTTGGGTGCGACACGATTTCACGTTCGATGGTGGATTTTTTAATCGCGAAAGCCGAATATCTAAAAAGGCGGAACAGGAACAAAAAGTTCTATAACACAGTAAAGTCTAAAAAAAAGTGTAGAAATTATGCTTAAAGTGGCAAATCATTATATAATGTAATTAGGTATCGTACTTCTCTCTAATCTAATCTATCTATTAATTAGGGGCGTCATTACTCGTACAGTGTTGCCACTTTAGATATAATTTCACTTTCCGGCCAGGCTTTGAACATGTATCTGCAGTCAAAGGCAAAATGAGGTGTTTATAAAAATGTCCCAGTTCCCAGTGTATTTTAATTCTGTTTAATACGAACGTCGTTACATATTTATCTTTCGATAGGTACATATTTTTGCACTTGACTGTAGGTACTTAGTACCTACCTATTCGATCGATAGTAATGCAAAAACATAAGTGTAGCTCCAAATTATTTTTTTCTTGTTATTTTTTCTGAACTGGATAATAATTTGATTACGAATTGGAATTGAAATTGTATTCCGTAACCAAAAACCTCGTAGTCGATATTTGGTTACAGAATACATTACTTAATTCAATAAATAAAAATAAATACTTAATTCATACCCACATACATTAATTGTTCGTGCCACAATAACATAAATAGGTAGTTGTTATCACTTATCAGATAGGAACTAACATTAGGTAAGTATATGTTTGTAATATTTGTGTTTTAGTAGTAGGTAGCTTCTCGGACGGTTCAAATGAATAGGTTCAAAAGGTAAAGCCTTATTGGAATTATCTATATGTGTCAAAGGTACATTTCCTAATTAACTAGTTTTCTGATTTCATCTGTCAATGTTTCCAACATATTTCTTATGCAGATATGTAGGTACAGTCGTGTTCGTATTTATAAATAGATACAAAACTGCTCACCTTAATTTCTAATAATGAATTGAGGTGAATCAATTGTTATTCCTACCAATTTAGGAACTTGACTGTTAGCAGGCGACCTGAGTGTTTTTGTTTCTATTTAGGTATTCGTTATATAGAATATATAGACATTATAACCCTTACCTTACCATCTAACCTCATAGCGACCTTTTTAATCAAATAGGTAGGTATTTCTTTTTTTAATATTTACAGCGTTTCCTTTAATTATCTCAGTATAATAATAATTTGAATAATACTAACTAATACTACGTTAATGTAGGTATCCTAATATTAAATAACCAATAACCTAATCATAAATATGATAGATAGCAATTTATTGCCGCAATTAATTTGTGATCCAGTTGCTCGCAAAATATATTCGCAAACCAGCATTCAATACTTATGAGATTCAATATTGCAAACCCTGAGATTTTATAAGTGTCCGTAACCAAAGCTAATCCTTTATTAAAAGTAATGTTTCTCGTTACAAAAATAATTTTAATCATGTTACAGTTTTATACTTATGTACTTCATTGTACTACAGGTACGTATTTGGCCAGTGTTTGTGCTTGGACCGAATTCTTATTGGAAAACCAGCTCTCAAATCTTACCTTTTAGGTATTTCCAGAGCGATTCCTCCGCTGCTGTTATATTCCTCAGTTTGTCGGTAAAACAAAAACGTCCAACCAAATCACTTTCCACTGTCCACATACACCGTCCTGTTTAATGTCAATAGCGCAAAAAAGTTGAGCAGCGTTTTTTTTTTTTAAGCGGACAATGTTATCGGCAGTCAAAAGTCAGGCACTTATCAGCATCGCAAGTACGCACGTGGGTTAGTTCGAGCGCTTTAAACGCGTTCCACACAACCTCAACGCGCCAAATAGACGGTCCGACTGAACATACAATACAAGACTGAGTCACAACACACGCACACCTCGGCGAACAGGTGAAAACGCGGCTGTGTTGGTGTCAAGTGAACTCGCATACGACCTGTGGAGGCATTGGAGGTTACCCAGGTGAACCGCGAGTGTGTGGGTGAACCATTTTATTCGTGTTGGACAGATTTATTATTACCGGTTTGTGAGTGTGTGCGTGCCGTCCACAGGTAGTCTGTACGTGTGTGTCGTGTGGACGCGCGGTCACATGTCACGTTGCCATGTGTGCTGCCTACCTGTTGTGCCCCCGCAACTTATTAGTTTTGTACTTCTTTTAGGGCTGCACTGGAAGATGTATTATACGTTAAGTTAAGACACTCATTTCTTTTGTTAAATGTTTTATAAACTTCGCAATCGGAAGCGGTGGCAATTATGTGGAAACGATATCTTGACCTTAAATTTGAAAAGTATTATCCGTTTATTAACTTTAAGTACTTATCTAAACTAGTATATTATTCAATAAATAAATTAAATATTGGACATATGTACTAAAATAATGTCGAACTTTAAGAAGGAAGTGAGACGCAAGTAGGTATAGGTAAGAATGTGTAGCAAATTATTAGCATCTCTCTTTCTTGCATAAGTATACATACTTAGTTTTGCAAAACTTGCAGACCAACAATTTGTAGGTGTAAATCTTGTTTTATACCTATACTTGTAATTCACTTTTTTATCATTTATCTTAATTACTTAGGTACTATTTAAATATGTTTTTATATTTCCTGGAAATTCAGGAGTTAGATTGCGATCTAAGCGACAATGATAAAATATAGTTGCTTACAGTACCTACCCTCATAAAAAATCTACAAACAATATTACGAGTATAACAACGTACACTGTATGTTTTTGTTACAATGTTATAAGTAGGTATATACACATATAAACCACATTATCGTCCTGCGGTCTAAAATCGTTCCATCTGCACTTAGCCATTGTGAACTTTGTACGGCGTAAGGTCACGGGTGTTTAGCATTATTACAATACGTATTAACGTTCTGTCACCTTGACGTAAGTGCAAATACGTCCGTATTCCACATACGAAAAAGACGTAAGTGCCATTGGCGAGAAAAGACAATTAAGCCCTAATGTGCACTCAATAAAAACAAAAGTTATTCATGCGTGAAGCATCCAGAACGACCTTTTAAGGATAACACCGTAACCATGAAACAACGACGTAACTCAAAATTTCGTCGTTTGAAAATGAACTTTAAATCAGTTAAAATTGTATCCTTTGTCGAGGGTTTTATTTTTTATTGTTATGTCAAGAGGTCTTATTGGAATTGCGGGTCGTGACTCGTCTATTTGTATAGTAATTTGCACCTAATCAAACGTAAAACTAGATTGATTATCAACTCTTCAGCGTACTCGTGAGTTGATTGACTCTTTTGTTCTTTTGGTGTTTGAAAAGACGAGAGCGTTGTGGAGTTTCCAGTCGTTACATATACCTAGTGCATAGTCGCTCCATTACTCCATATTCCATAAGAGTGGAATCGAGTTGAGTTAAAACTAAAGTTATTAACATCAACATTGCTCTAAAATTTTCT